>JAULCA010171609.1:0-14681 GCA_032360845.1 Crassadoma gigantea | reverse complement strand
GTAATTTTGTATATTTCTGCAGAGGCAGGTGTCAACATTCCAAACTGGTGTAAGTTGGAATTTGAAATAGTTGAAAATAGTCAAGTAATCTTTATTTAAAGTCGGTACATGGTTTAAAACATGATAAGACAAGTCTGTAAAAGGCCTTTACAACCGACTATAAAATATGAAAATAAAACACCAAATTATCATTAAAAAGAAACATAACAAACATTCATAAATTAAAAGAAGACAGTTTGTTAGTACAATTATAAAAAAAATATGTATAAAACACTAAATTGATAAGCGAAAAATTGGAGTATTTGCCTGTGTATGCTTCCAGAAAATATCACATAAACTATATTATGTAATGATATAAGGTAATGTCATTTAATGCTGTTCCGAAAAAAAGTCATTGTCAGCATGTCATTGTTATCGTCACTGTCATTTTGCCTCTTCACCTTCTAAAAAATTGTCCAAAAAGAAAAACAATCCATGTAAAATGTTGAACTGTCCGTCTTTGGCAGCCATGTTGAATGTGAGCCTCGGTTTAATTTCATTCCGGGCGTTCGTTTTTAGACGGTAGGTTTTTAGTACCACTTGTACCGTTTCAACCGGATACGCGAATGTACCCCTTGAACACTACGGGTGGACTTGGCATTGTCCGTTACCTGATTTGTTATATTGGTGGTCTTACGTTTGTGAACCAGGCACAGGATCATTCTGTGGTAAGTTTGCCGTTTCTTTATTTCTATTCTGTATTTAGTTTTGGTATTATTTGTCTGTACCAATGAATTTATCAGGTCAAGCCATCTCACTATCGGTGCGGTCCAATCATGCATGACTATGGTGATTGATTTTTATGCAGGTGTAATATATTACATTTACCAATGTTTTGAAGTATATATACACAAAATATATGCATTACTAGTTTATGTAGGTAATTTAAGCGTAATTGAGTAATATTTGCTGTGTTTAAATTGCTTATACTGTGCATTTGTCGATATGTAAATCTTTGGAAGCCGTGATCCATGTAGGCATATCTTAGTGTACTGCGAACGCAGTCGGGCGGAAAAAGTATGGAAACCTGTTTGTGCCACATTGTAAAAACTCTAGATTTCGTAATATTTGTGTATATTTTGGACCCGCACACTATTTCTAGATACTTAATGACATATTAATTTAACTATAATGTTTTCTAATTACGATTTTGAAATAATTGGTATTAATAAGGATATTTTCTGGACTTAGGCTATTTATGTTAGGTGAGAAAGGAACTGGGCGTGATGAGTATAACTATTTATTTAATTACTTATCGTAGCTTCACATGACGGCAATCACCGACTCATCAACCAGTCAGGACCAGGCGTGGTGTAAATACCTGTAAACCACTTTCGACAGCAGGTTTAGTCATCATACAGGCTTGTGTCATGGAAGTCGTCGATCTGTGAAACTGCCGGACGTGCTTCAGGACGACAACTGTGTGTACCTCATTAGAAATTAGAGGTGTAGTGTTATGGACACTACGGTACTACTGTACCTCATTCTTTGCTGGGTATAGCACAGTGAACTTCATGCATTGTGTTTCTTGAGGTGGATAGCTTGTGTAGCTTTTGTGTAGCTCTGGATTGAGCTGTGTCACATGGTTAGTGATTTATTACGAAACTGTGTATTTCATTTGAGGCAAGCGTCGCGGATGTGGGCTACAGACTTTTACTTTATAACTAATAGAATAGGAGTGAGTGTGAGTGAGTAAGTGAGTGTGCCCATATATGTAGGAACTGATTATTAATGTAAATAAATATTTAATAATGTAATCAGTTCGTTTGTATTCTTTTTCCCGAATCACAAACCGAAGTTCGTCACACGTGACAATGACGACTTATAGTGTTCTTTTGAATTTGTTGATGTGAGTGTGAGAGAATGTGCTATTTTTGTATATGTAAAATACAGCTTCGAAAAAGTTAAAAATAAAAAAAAAATCTTTATTAAATTGGTCAACATATTAAAGACTGTAATAATAATAATTACAGTTTGCAAATAAATCTGCCGCGAGAACACATCATTGCGTATAATTCCTTCATATGCAGTGGTCACTGTAAATGATAGAAATATGACATAAAAATGTTATAATTCTTAACCTAGATTATTTTTGTTTGCAAGCATCGAAACATCAAACCCATTGTTATATAAAACAGAAAATACATTATCATTTAGTTGTTAGAAAATCTGTCCGTAGATACCAACACAATAATAGACAGAGTAATATGATTATACTTGTATTTAAAAAAAACTTCGTTAGCAGCACCCCCAAATATCGAGCTAGTCTACAAACAGTGATTTCTTACGTATTGAAACGTTAAAAGCTCTTATTCATTGTGCCTGTATTGTGTTGTCGAAATGTTTTATCTGAAGTCAGAAAGTACAATGAGATATAATGTGCGACAGAAAATATTCGTGTGTGTACTTTATAATATTCATATATCTAATGTAGTCTTGAATTCCGATTATGTAAATCGATTATTGTATGCTT
Source organism: Crassadoma gigantea (assembly GCA_032360845.1). NCBI lineage: Eukaryota > Metazoa > Mollusca > Bivalvia > Pectinida > Pectinidae > Crassadoma > Crassadoma gigantea. Next base: position 12,169 of record JAULCA010171609.1, on the reverse strand, counting down.
TTATGTCTTTAACGTCTGAAGCAAGAATCTCGAACCAACCCATGCTAAGGGCAATTAACTGACCTTGACACGCACGCACGTGTTTCAACTAACAATGGAAATTTAAAATGAATTGAACGCACTACATCATTCGGGACGAATGCTCCATGAAAAGGGGGTAATGTTATAAATTTACAGTCTACTGATATGTAGATTACAACCACGTTATAAAACATTGGTTGGACGTTAATATGTATTTGTGAGAAAAATTCTTATAACGATCTTCCAGCAACGTCTATGGCTCGAAAATGCCGTTAAAAAGGCGAGATTCTTCAACTTCAATTCAGACACGATTTCAGACCTAAACTTACCTTTAAATGTGAACGAAGTATGCATTGATCCTTCGTAGCTTCAATACGCGTTGTGTTATTGTTTAGTACATTTTAAACTGAGGGATGTAGATACTTGTACCACTAACATGTCTAGACAATCCTATGCTTCCAATTAATATTAAAATAAAATGTAAAAAATCCTTATTTAAATCCCTCAGTTACCTAGTTTTATTAAGTAGGCACTTAAATACATATTTTAAATGAAGTATGACAATTTACAATCATTATTTAATTACTTAAAGTCCCTTATAAATGTATCATGTCTTAACTCGCTTGTCTGCGTGAAATGTATTAGAAATCAACTGAAGTGTCCGTCTCGTCAACGTTCATTGCAGAAGCGCGCGTTTTATTAGATATTCTAGAGACGGTAGCCAGTCTATGACTCATATAACTAAATCATTTATTATATGTTATAACCAAACAGTTTAGCTAATAACTTTGATATTTAAAGTTCAGCAGCAGTGACTACTGTCTAAATTTATAAATACATACCTTGCAAAGGCTACAAAATAACTCTTTTTGGTTGGTTTAGAGTCACAGCGTCAAGAAGTTGAAAACCGGAAGTTTACAAGAAAAACCGGTGACCCAAAACAGAAACGCCCCAAGATATTTTGCCACCGTGCAAATTCGCACACAGGCATGGAAACATATCAAAAGTAAAAAAAAATTCAAAAGTGAGATACCTGAACATTTCATTTATCTTTAAATCTGTCATCAGTTCCTTATCAAACTCCTTCAGTAACTCAGTAATTAGCCGGAACTTATTTCAGATACGAACTACAAACGTATGAAACACTTGCTGATTGGCTGATTTAGCTGTGTGAGTCCTTTTTTAAGACAGGTCCGAAATACATTTACAGTTATTGGCCTATATAGGCTTTGCCTAATGCCCCATCCCTTTGCATATTTTTGCAATAAAATTTGTTGAAATGCAATACAGTTACTATTTATCTCCCCTCGACCATACATTACATCATTGTGTCTCTCACCTGTCACATACCATACATACAACATCCTTCCCGACAAAACAAAAGTGTACCATAATAATTTTAACATGTGTGCAAGAAAGAATAAAATTTGAATAAATTTATATTACAATGTTATACAATACCTACGCAAAAGACATATAGTAAGACTTGAAGTCGTTACGGACGAATTTGCCGTCTTTGATATACTGTATTATTTATACAGTTAGGAACTTATTAACAGTAGTAACTTGCACACCCTCACAAAAATTTCTGTGGTAACGACATACACGTGTATTTAATCATTGTAGTAAATTGTGTCCACACAATGATATTCTTGAAAATCTTACACTCAAACACTAGCTTCGTTTTGATACCATTATTGACCATTCATCTTAATTACACACAAAATAGCAAAGAGCAAAAATAAACTATAGTATATGAATTATTGTTACAACAACTACTAGGTGAAATTCGTAATACACATGTCAGTTCTGCCAAAAAAGGCACGAAAATATGTAATAAAGATTAAACAATTTGCACGACATAATATAGAAGTAACTAACTGTGTTCAATCACAAAAATAATTAATAAGCTTATTACATTGTAGTGCAGGCTTAGTCATCTGTCATATTAATCATAATCATACAGTATTCAAACGGCAGTATACATGTTGTAGCTTTAAATCTAATACCCTTAATTAGAACTGTGAATTAAAACGATTATAAAAGTTGAGTAATGAAGTAGATGTTCAACCGCACAAGTTTCTATTATATCAATATAATACGGTTGTAATATTTTGTCAAGCTCATGATTCAAAACTATATCATACTTATACATTAACAATAAATTGACTCACATGGCATAGTTAATTTTAGTTTTTATACGCAAATAGCTGTATTTCTAACAGAATCAATATGTTGCGCCATTGGCCTTGTGATTTAAAGTTATAAAGGAACCTATATATAAAACTACCACCAATATTAACCACCTGCCATGTTTTGTATTGCACCCTTCAGCCTAACTGTCGCTTTGTGTGTGCTTAATTAGCTAGAATTACTGACCTTCATAGTCTGCTGGGTTCCATGAAAATGAAAATGAACGTTGTGTTTCCCCCAGCGAATATTTCACCAATGACAGGTACCAGATGATAACTCTAAGCAGTAGAATGGGCTGATGTCTCAGACGGATTTTCTCGAGGCCTGCGTTGGTTAAGCTTATCTGGTTTTAACCAGATGGGCCACTTGGAATTTTCCTATGGAAGTTTGCAATAAGTATTTTGATTGGAAAAATATTCACTAGTGAGAAATATCACAGTGTGAAAATATCATTTTTTTTTCTAAGTTTTCGCCCCCGAAAACACAACTAGTTACAACCCAGGTTCGGGTATCCCCTTACCAAGCATTTACCAAATGCTTAAAACAAGGGTTGGTCACAGGCACCAATGTAACACGAGAAGTAAAAAGGAACGGCAAGACTGGGGTTTGAACCCGGGACCTTCCGAACTCTAGACGGATGTTCTACCGATTGAGCTACCTGGCCCCACTTTTATAAAACATCTCAACTCTTGAGATTTCCCCAATAAGATTTCCCATAGACAATGCATTGCTTGAGATTTTCCTCTACTTTGAGATGTTTTATACAAGTGGCCCCTGGACGCCGACGATCGACTAAGTCCAATCTTGCTACATTTTTATATTTTTCACTCGTGCTGCACACTTGTGTAAAATATCAAAATATTAGCCACACTCATAAAGACAACCTTAAATATCATCTGTGTATGCTAGTTACATCCTCCGTACACCAGGGGTAGCGCCCACTTTCGCTCTCTGAACCCCTGAAGGATGTCATAGCGAAATTGAAGGCATAAGTACTGCTAGCTACTTGAATGGTGAAAAAACCTGACCAATCGCGGGCTAATACATACCCTTTGGAAATTATAAAAGAGCAACATCCGATTTTAAAGCCAGTACTTATTACCGTTTCGTGACCGCAAGGTTCTAGTGATGTTCATCAAATGATCCAACTAGTCTTTTCGGCTCATCAACTTGGTGGTGCATACTGATCCTTCAATTTTGCTATTACTTATTCCAGGAGTGCAGCGATCGAAAGTGAGCGCTACCGCTGGCGTATCGAGGATGGCTATTTAGGATACCTATAGTTTACGTTATATTACACTTTATTTATACAGCGTAATCGTCTCTAGTCACAGCGACCGTGATTTTCGTAAACAGTTTTCCTCTATTTATGTTTAGCACTTTATATTTTAAACTGTTCATTCCATCTATTTTCATACGGCCAGTGGCTTCCTTTAGCAACTTTAACCTGAAATTGAAAGGAAAAACAGTGTATTAACATAAAAAAGCAAAATTGTAAACAGCAACACCAATAAATGTATAACGTGCCTGATTTAACACATTAGGGCGCGGATGCTCAATAGGATTTTATGTTGTAGTCCAAGTCTTCAGTGTTTATCGTAATACTTTTAAATTAGTTCAAGGTAAAATATGAGCTTCTTGTAAATTTCCCTTTAGTATGAAACATTTTGTCGAAAGGATGCAGGTATTATCATTTTAAAATGTGGCGTGATTTTGGGAAATTCACTTATATGTATTATGGAGTGAGAAGCATTATTTTCTTGTACTTTCACTTTCGCTTTGACTGACAAATTGCTGTATAACTATCAATATGACATGGTTTCCAAACTGTGATATTTTGTATGAATAGTAAAAAGTTAAAACTGGTAAGACGACATACATACAATAGTACTAGGTGAGAAAATGTTAATTTATAATACCTTTCAGGGTTCGGAGCATTGCCTTTATCTGATACATGTTTTAACATTTTGTAACGTGATATCGTGATGCTGTATCTTTCGACCTTCAGCTGGGCATTTCTCAGCCTGAATAAAAGTCAACAAATATTTGATAATAATACAGAAAGGTCTTAGACATTTGGTTGACTTTATATTGCACTGTTATACACTTGTCCGTCGTTAATATTAACGTGTTTTAACGCGACATTTGTAACCTTGCTGACGAGGATCTTAATTACTTAATGGATATTATATAATATAATATATTACAGTAACATTATAGAGCTTGTAACATTTAGATAGTTTACAATGTAAAGGTCGTGTTGGGACTTCCGGATAGTTCCAAATATTATATACACAACGAAAATGTACACAAAAGTTGGTGGAAATTAACTTAAAAGAGCTCACATGTTTACCATATCTGTTTCCTTGTTAACTATTTTAAAGATTTTGCCCCCCGTGAGGCCCTATTTTCACTTTGAATCCTTCAAACGAAGTACAAAAAGTTAAATCTTATCAGTCTCTGTAATACATAAGTGATGAATAATGAAAATTATTGAAAAGGGTGTAGAGTTTCGGAACTACGTCTCTCTCAACTAAGTGATTTAAATTTCGTCTATGAACTGATTGCTTATCAACTCTTACAAATGTAATGTTAACACAGAGCCTTAGTAAAACATATTGGTCTATATAGTATGGATACATTGGTCTAAGGGTGGTACTTCAATTCTATGGCCTCTTTAACATTAATGTACCTGACACCCAAATCGTCATCTTCTCCTCCCCAGCCAAAGTACAAGTTCGAAAAACCGTTTATCTTTTCGACGTCATTCCTTCGCAGCTGAGTGACTCCACCAACAATATTTGCATACGGAAGTCTGAAAAGACGGAAAGGAATCGTCTTGTAGAAATTTCTCGTGCTTTTATTGTAAATATACATTTAACACTGACGTGTCAGTACGGACCCTGCACTGTGCCCTACCCTATCCTCCCCTTCCCCTTTGGCCTATTTCAGTAACAGTAACCTTGACATTGACCTTTAAGGCCTTTTTCAATCCTATTAAACGTCTTTATACCACAGTTTAAAATTGCAAAAGTATTGGACTTTTAGATTTCCAGATAAGGTCTGTACTCGCAAAGGTCTATTTTTAGTAGCACTCACATTGACCTCGATCTGATTTTTTAAACCCTTCGTGTATATGTTCATTTCACAGTGTATAATTATGTCAAATATTAAAAACAGATTAGTCTAATCCCCGAACTTCTCATGTATGTTTAAGTAATAGGGACTTCTACCTTAGATACAATTTTAAATCCCTATTGCACATCTAAATATAACCAGGTCAGAAAACGCTCCGCCGTGTGCATTACCTTGCCACATAAGGTCTATTTTAAGCAAATGAACATTTATTCTGATCTTAAACTATATCACCGAGATGAGACATGTACCCCTATGCCCCTTGGTAAGTAAAAGTGACCTTGGCCTTAGGAACTCTTTTGAAATCCCTATTGCTCGGCAACATATTATATTTCAAGCTGAAAAAACAAATTAGACATTTTGAAATACCGATATAAAGACATTACACCCACTTGTTTGCAGTCACAGTAATCTTGACTTTGATCTTGACATTTTGAAACCTCTATCTACATCTACATTTCACAATAAACCACAATGTTAAAAAAGGGTTCCTCTTTTTTTATTTAACCAGATAATCTCCCTAGACGAAAGGGTTCATAGGAGGCAGGGTAGTTTAGTGGTAGGACGCCGAGCTCGTGACCGAAGGGTTGCGGGTTCGAGTCACGAAACGGCACTATTGAACAATCCTATCACGTGAAAATGAATTAATAACAAGTTTGAATAATTTGGTGTTTAGATACTATATTCTATAAAAATATAAATACTAAATATAACTCGGGCAAGTCTTTCTTATTTCCTTAATATATACCGAGAGGAAAAAGAAACGGAGGGCAAATTTTATTGCTGAATTTAATTCAAGTTTGAAAAAGTTTTTGAAATATTTTACCATATTTAAAAGCGGCACATGTATTAAACAAATGTTCCAAATTTAACTTGTTTGTGACCAACAACTCACCAGTCATGTTAGAACATTGGTAGGTACCCCCAAAACTTGAAATGAAAATTTACTGCAGTAATCAATATCTCGTGTACCCCCACACTCTGTTAAAGTATCGAAAAGCGCTGTGTATCGTTGAAGTGTACAAAACGGTGTAAGGGAATTTTGTTCTGAAGGGTTTCAACATGCTTGTTAAGCACGAAGTTTTTGTCATTCCACATTTCCCGTGCAAGGCGCCTAGTCATGCACGGTTGAACGATTTCACATAAATTACTTAAAATGAGAACAACAAACTTTACCCTGTGTTTCTTTTTCCTTTCAGTATGCATTTATATGTCATTTAAATAGGAACATTATTGTTGCCGTCACTATGTATACAGTGCAAAACACCCATCATGTGAATATACATGTGAAACATTAAATGGCATTTTTGGCAGATATTTTATTTACTATGCAATAATTACGTGGCTTCGTTTACTTGTTAAACGAGAAATAAATTCCAATTAAAAAATAAAGTTTTTATGATTTCAATTATATCAATAAATGTTTTCTTATCACATGTCCTGTTAATTTCCCAACTATTCATGAGATCGTATTGAGTTCTGGTAAGGAGCTGAGTATAGGTTTACTTACGTCATTACTTTTATATGACGATGGTGAATGATACCAACGAAACATTACAGATATTTCATTCGTACAAATATTTAAAATAACTACAGCAAAAATGGATGTTAATGCCGAATCAAATGATAAAAGAAACAATTCATTTTTGCAGATCGGGGATTGAAAAAAAGAACACACTAACTGTTACCCACTCCATCTCATAACAATCAACAAATGTGGAAACCGTTTGGGGATCGCCTTTTGTGTCCTCTACTTCCAACATCCTTAACATTATGTTCAGACCTTAATGAATTCTCTTTCCTCATTACAACCATTTCATTCCCTATTGATTAGCTTGACAGTAAATAACTTTCAGTTCCAGTGTTTAACATTTGTCCAAGTAGGGAAAAGCAATATCTTCTGTCTCCCGGCTATGACATGCTAACCTCCTATACACATGTACATCTTTGACTTAATATTTCAGTGAGGCAGCACAATACAACGGCAACTCACATCAATGTACAATTGTATGCCATTAAATTACCTTAAATGTTAATAATTGTAAATAGACGTTAAACCCAATGGAACAAAGTTATACAACCTAATTGGTGAATGATAATTATCATTGTATACCCGTAGTTGGTATCATATATACAATTTACAACAGTTCTCTTAACATACCTATAGTTGAACTTGTCAACAGCTGCCGATAGATGGCGTGGGTTTTTACCACACCCGTAGTAGATGCGGTCATCCTCAGGGACTAGGTCAACGTCGTGGAACACAAAACAAGAGTAGTTATCAGATTTAATCGCCTCAGCGAATCCAATGTTCATCAAAAGGCCCCTGTTAAAAGTGTTGTTCCCGGCCTGAAAAAATAGTTTAAATAATAGATATACATTTATTGGTAAAAAGATCGATAAATAAAGACGTTTAATACCGTCACTTTGATCTAAATAAAATACCTATTTCATTATACTGAAATAAAATAATACTCACTGCTATCCAAATGTTATCTGCAAAATCCGTAATACATATTTTTATTTTGTCCCGAAATTCGAGCATGATGCACCATTCAGATGATAACCCTGTACATTTGAGTAGTTAAAATTAAATTTGTTTTCTTTGTTTACATAACTAGAAAAAACTAAATGAGGTAAGGAACTGTTCGGAATCGGTGTTACAGTGTCGATCCTGTAATATTCGTGTTAAACATTACCCCTGAAAAACAATGACATTATTAGCACATTGCTTCTACAAAATATCAATAGAGGTGAGCCTGCAAATCATTTGCAAATATGTATACATAGGCTTGTCTTATTCATGTGGATTAGAACTGAAAACGCAACTGAGTGTTGTGAATGTTGTATTACTTGATTGTATGGTTTATATATGGATATTTACTGTAAGGAGCCTAGTAGCTAAATCAAGCTAGATAAGGCGTTATTTCAAATATCGTATAACAAAAGATTTGATATAATCATTAAATGACCGTCACACCTGTTCGATTACGAATATTCCGTAGTTTATTTGTTGTCTTGACAGCATCGAGTGTAGGTTGTAGAGGAGCATACGTAGATGTAACTCTCGATTACGGTAGGGTATCACAATGGCAACTCGCTGATCACTTCGGCATTCTGTAGGGGAGAAGTGTCCTCCCCCCTTTAGATATTTAAATTCAGTTTCCAACTCCGCTAGAGGAGGTGCATGCCTGTACGTAGCCAGCGGACCCACTGTAAAAAAAGAACGCTAACACGATAAAATAAGCTTATATGTGTGTATTCTATCAAAAAGTTCTGAATACGTGCATGGATAGCATGTTCGAAAATTTCACCTACTGCTGATAAAAATGATATCGGCCTGTTATTTGAGGGAAAATGTCTTTAACCATTTCTAAACATTACTGTGACCATATCCACTTGCTTGGTAAAAGAAAAAAAATCAATTGGCTTTGAAACTGATCAGCACATTTGAGCAAATGATTTATTCAACTATTAGACGTTTTGTTTAGGTTAAACAAGGAGAGAATCTATTCCTATTTTGTTCCATCTTTATGATTGATTCTATGTTTTTATTAAGATTATGACAATTGAATAGAATTAAATAACTTTGTACTACTGTTTGTTAACTGTTCATTTTCTCTGAATCTCCCGCAGAAATGCAGAAAAATGTGTTTAAAAATACTATATAAAGTCTAAAAATAGATATATCCAAGTCGAAAGTTGCTGTATTTTGTTAACAACATTTTATCACAAAATTGTAATTGAAATTGCTGAACATGGGTTCAACACATTAACTTTTTGCATGTGGACCAGGTCAAAATTGCGTGAATTGACTTAACAGTTCTAGAACATATCATTTAAATATTTGGCAAGATTGTATGCATTGTAAAAGTATATACTATAGAAACTGTGGCTTTCGATAAGTTGGATTTGTGCCCAGCGTCAATACGTGGTAAATTGTTAATCACTTCTTTTAACATATTTATTTTGTAAATTACAATGATGCCATCTGATTTGCTATTCATTTTAGGATTATATTTTACAGTTATAACTATATTCATCAGTTATTTAAAGCACATCAAATTCATCAGTCTTGTTTTCCAATAATATCAGAATTATCATTGGATTTAGTTATATCAATTAATTTATATAATTTTTTATTTTTCTTCCATACATAAGGATGCATATACGTTTCCTTATACAAGTGGAAAATAATTCGGAAACATTTTTGGAAACTTATTTGCATCCGTTTCCTTTTAGAAATGTCAATGTATCTTCATGTAGTTATAGCCTTTATATAATTTTTTATTTTTCTTCCATACATAAGGATGCATATACGTTTCCTTATACAAGTGGAAAATAATCCGGAAACGTTTTTGGAAACTTATTTGCATCCGTTTCCTTTTAGAAATGTCATTGTATCTTCATGTAGTTATAGCCTCATGGTTGGTTAATACGTACACGGAACTACGGCACACCAGAGAACATTACTTACTGTATACGAAAAAAATTAAACAAGAAATGATTGTGTAATAGAGCATTTATTCATTAATTGATCCGATAATAACATTTCTGTCACATTCAAAAATAATTTCGTTTCTACCTCGTGTTATTCACCAAATAGTTGTAGTTTAGTAGTTAATGTAAATTGGTTGAGGTATGAAGTATTTTGATATCAAAATATTGGGACAATGAATTAAAAAAAAATCGTTAGTTTGTTTTGACTGTTTGCATCGGTAAGTCGAGCTGACAATGAGATGAATCAAGTCACTCCTTAAATAGAAACCAACAAGTACTGCTAAATAGAGTCAACTAGACTAAATCTCTGTCCTATCAGGGTTCTTAGGGTCCTGTGGTCGGACCACTTTCGTTCCTTGTTTACATCAATAACATGGTGCATTCAGTCTACTTCAAGGTAAAACTTTCGCAGACGATTAACTCCTTTATCAGTAAATCAAGTCAGACGATTACTGCATTCAATTGAAAGCAGACCTCGCTAGACCAGAGCAGTGGGGAACTTACTGGCAAATTAACTTCAATACTTATAAATGTTGCATGTTATGAAAATCAAAACTTAAGTCTACATAAAAATTGCTTACAAGCTTTACAGCACATTACTAGATAATGTAGCTGCAGGTAAATACCTAAGGGTTACTCTAACAAATCATTTCAGCTGGGGGAACCACATCAACTCCAGTGTGAACGAAGCCAACAAAGCCATCAGATTCCCGAGACACAGACCTTCATCTTATTATTAAGACTATCTATGGAGTACGCCTCTACATGCTGGGGCCCATACACCTCAGAAAACTTTGTTTTCTGTTTGAAACTGTCTAAGGTAGGGCTGCTCGATACGTTTACAAAAACTACAGGTCTCAAATTTCTGAACAAGGAAGTTATTTTCAACGATTATGCAAAGAACCCTCTGGTAGGGCCATATCTTGTCAGAGCTGTACATATTTTTTATTTCCCGATCCCTTTCCTTATACTGGTAGATGACTGTAGTTATTGTCGGTGTGGAATATCCAATCATTTGTCTACAAATGTCTTCTGCCAGTTGTTAAAAATAAATGACATGCTACCAACAGACTGCAAAGGTAGGGTCAACGCCTATGGAGATTCAACATTAGCGTTGGCCCCTGCTTTGATTTTCAAAACAAGATAAATCCAAAAAGGTATGGGTATAGGAAGCTTAAATACGAAACAGTCAGTTTCAGAATGCATTTGATGATAAATGGGACCTCATTGACTTACACCTGAGTGGGTGCTAAATGTGTGGTTATACAATTCCTCCTAGAGCATTAAAATGACACAATTACTGTCAAGTTATATCATCATCGTGTGCAATATATTCCAACTATTATTTTGATACCAAATATTACACTATTCCAATAAAGAATTGTTCTTTTTATTAAAGATTTAAGCAGAAAAGTGTAAGAAATTTCTTTTCTAATGAAAACATTTCCATTTTTGTCATGTCAATCTATGTAGTTCTAAAACTAGTCTATTTTTCTTACTTGCTAAAAAGTTGGCCACCAATAATATCTTTTAACATCAGGAATTTCAAGAAAATTGACAACCGGTAAATTTGTCATATAACACTTTTGGTTCAGAAAAAGAAAAACATAGCTGTCTTTCCACATTTACTTTAATTTGTGTTTCTTCATAAAAAGAGGACCCGGGGTCTTGATATTTGGCAAGTAGGTTGTGCATGTGAATAAGTTTAAGTGTTCTAAACGTTGATGACCTTGACCTTCGTTTAAGGTCACAAAAATCAAATGTGTTAAAATTAATTTTTTCTATGGGGCGTCAGACAAGGATACCTTTCCTTGCTTTATTTCTTTAGAGCTATTAACAATATAAAATAGTGAAGTATTCCCTCATATTTTGTTTAATGAACGGGGAATAGGCAAAAAAATATATAACTAGAACTGAAAAAGAAAGAATAACTTATACCCTCGCTTCTATATATACTAGAACTGTAAGCTAAAGGCTTACTAAGGCAAACTATAACAAAGCAAGTCGTAGTCTCACACCAGCAATTATTTATGTATATAGGTCACTTACATACTTCTTGTACTCCCTTTCCACGCCAAAATATACTTTCATACCAAATTTTGTTAGCCCAGATGAACCAGTTCCGCTGAAATCGTACTAGTAGTAGTTAAGGAAGATTGTCAAGACAAAGATGTTTAATAAAGGGCCATAACTCCTTAAAAGGGTTGAAATTAAAAAAAAAACTACCGTGATACACGAACCTTGATGCACGACATCAGGGGGAAATTACCATATCTGTAAACTTTCATTGAAATCGGCCAGGAAGTTTATGAGGCAGACA
>JAULCA010171165.1:0-13411 GCA_032360845.1 Crassadoma gigantea | reverse complement strand
GGAGTTGAAGGCCATGACATGGTTCCCTGCCGTCACTTTGTGCTGAGTCATCACTCGTTGATCTGCCTGAAACATCAAGTCAAACTGTAAAATTGTGGTGTTTAAAATAACTTTCAAGCTCATAATTTCTTCCAGTGAACCAAATGATTTTTTTAAACAGCAATCTCTGATTCATACCTTTTGTTTGATGTATGTCATGGCACTCTGGAACTTCGGCATCTTTACCGGTTCCTTTTTAGCTGGGAACTTGGCTGACATATTCTCTGCAGCTGGTTTAGATTTCAGTCCCTTTATGGCCTCCGTACGTACATCTTCCTTACTAATGTGATATACAGGAAAAGACGACTACATTAAGACACATGTGATGAGCCATATTGAATGCATGGTGATATAAAGTTACATTTAGTAACACTGCAAAAAAATGAGTCGAATGGCAGGATGTGGACAGAAAAATTGAGTATATCTGAACTTTGGTGAAGGTCAAACTAACCCCAGAATGTAAACAACAGAAATCATGGGTAAGCGAGCATTGTTCATCTTGATCCTTAACATTAATAATCCAATGCAGAACACATTTTCCAGATATTAAGGAGCGGGTTATGATGTTATTGCTGTGATGCATGACGAATAATCAGTGTACAGTAATTGATGCATATGCATGATTGACATGTGACACATCTGAATGATCAACTCACAACATGATGTACATGCATGACTGACTAATCCAGATTTGTATCACACAGTGACAATGGAAAAGACATAAGTTCAGATGTCATATATTACAAAGCTGCAAGACATCTATTTTCAAATATTTTGCATCACAAACTGCCCATCAAACATGCAGCCAAGGTAGAGAGTATGTTGATCTACCATGAATCTGCCAAGACTATACTTGACCTTAAGAGGTATAAGCCTACTGTCAGTACCCCACTTTAGTAGTGAAGTCGACATTGGATACCTACTTGTCACCACTGGCCAGTAACAGGACGTATCTGGACGGCATGTTGTCCGAGGGGAACACAGCCTTGGCGTACTGTACTGCCATCAGACGAGCCTGGGGCTGCTCCTGTAAGTACACCATTGCATTTTCAATACATGTCAGCTTTTATAAACTCTCATTTTAACATATGATGAAAATATTGAATTATACCTACACAATGTCATATTTCTTGGTAACAATTTTTGATGTAACAAACCAATATATATTTTCTTGATGGAGAATCTTACAACAGGTATTAAGATTCAAAAATTATGTTTGCTTCCCTTACCTTTTACAACCAAATTTGTTAACAGCTATCTTTATGCCCACAGTGTTTATATTAATATATAGAGGATCTTACACGAATGGCTATGTAATATGTAATTTATAAAACGCCTTTAGGAGAGTGGCATATTAAATTGTAGAACAAGTTTAATAAATTTCATACTACATAGTCACGAGTGTAAGATTCTGTTTATCACATAACTTATATTTATGAAAATATAAGTGGAAACTGGAATTATTTTCTATATAGAACAAGTGAATTTTGACACTTTGTGGTATGTTTTTCTCAACAGCGACAATCATGTGATGTCATAAATTTACTATGACATCACAAACCTATTTATGATGTCACAATAGTGTTATTACAAATGTGTCTTATGATATTTATGATATAGACTTATTACATGGTGGAATAGGGCAAAATTATGTCCCTGGTGTTACCTTGTCAATGTTCTGCATTATGAGTGCCTCCATGAGTGTTGTATTGGTACCACTTATGTCCTGGAAAGCCTCCGACATTAGAGACAAGGCTTCCTGTACCGAGATACGTGTCTCCGCCTCCTCCTACAATAAACATTACACTACATCATAATACAGTATTATCATAAATATGTACTGAGAGACGTGTGTCTCGGCCTCCTCCTACAATAAACATTACACTACATCATAATACAGTATTAATTATCATAAATATGTACTGAGAGACGTGTCTCAGCCTCCTCCTACAATAAACATTACACTACATCATTATATAGTATTAATTATCATAAATATGTACTGATAGATGTGTCTAGGCCTCCTCCTACAATAAACATTACACTACATCATTATATAGTATTAATTATCATAAATATGTACTCAGAGATGTGTGTCTCAGCCTCCTCCTTACTGATTAATTTGATCATGTATAAAAATTCACATTTCTCTTAACTTGTATGTCTAAAATCCATATTTAATGAATTGCTCATTTGCTATTTAAATTTATAAACGATGTTTATTGCAAATCAATGTGAAAGTAACTGACATTGCAAAATATCAGAAATCTACAGCAATTTTTCAATAAAATCTAATTTTTAAAAGGAAAACAAAAAGTATTAACGACAATAACTAACCTGACACATGGCATCAAAAAACTTCTGGACAATGCTGATGTCTTTACTGACAAGCTGCGGGAATCGCCTCACAACTTTTCCAGCTGCCACATATGCCAGACTTCGTAACTTGGCATCCTATTTGATAAAAAAAAAAAAAAACAGATAATTGTAATATCTGAACCAATGTGATAATCTACTGATTACTTGTTTTTCTGAAACTGGCAGAACACAGAGATTTAGCTTTCACTCAATCATATTATCTATTGGGAGAGAAACATGGATTCATGGCAAGCTAGTAATGCAGCACAATAAGTCAGAGTAAATAGGTCTGGTATTCCACAACAGAATTCCAGAAAGTTGATGTTGTATCATGGTGGCTTAGTTATTTATTTTGAGCCCTTCATTTAAACCTTATTTATTCCTATATATTATGGTGTCATATTTTATTCCTAAATATAATGGTGTCATAGTAAGTGTAAGGTTAGATAGGATGATTGTAAGGCTAGCATGGGATAAATGTGAAGTTTGTGTCAGATGAGTGTGAGGTTTGATTGAAAATACTGTGTTGCTTGTGCAATGTTAGAAAAAGATCAGAGTGAGATCAGTTTCAGATAAATGTCAGGTCAACAAGCTATCCTGAATATTAACAGCTTGTTTAATAGGTAAACAGTAAATCTGTGTGATAAATAATTCAAAACCTTATACTTCAGGACAACTTACCTCTTTAGCTTCTCCGACTAGTTTTACCATACCAGACAGCAGTACTGGAGCTATAGGCATGAACTTGTTATCTGTACAGCTGTAAACAAAAAAGGTCACACTTTAAATCTCCAATGAGTTAAAGTAAAAATTCCCTCACATTCAATGTGAGTAAACCTCTACAGAAATGAATTCAAAATATGAATTTATCACTGTCAATAGCTCTTAAGGTTGTCTACCAGTGGGATCACCTATATATAAAGTGTACTGTTTTTTTTTTTTTATTTTTACATTTTTTAGGTTTCTACAATATGATATTATTTGCTGTGCTCCATTCCAAGTTAATGCAGGAATACTGATGCTCCAGCCATAGAGTAAGAATCCAAAACTAGTTTAAATCAAGGAAAGATCATAACTGGAAAAGGGTGATACCCAGGATGAAACCTGTTGACCTAATAACCAAGCAGGATGTTACTAAACATTGATTAAATTACAACTTTATTTGTCTTTAAAATTTTCTATACATTTCAATTAAAACAAAGTAAAGAAACCTAGAAAGATCACAGATGAACATACCTTGAATGAAATGCATAAAAAATATTATTCAAAAGGTCATGCTATCAAATGTTTAAGACAGATTGGTGTCATTTAGACTCACTGTAGACAGAGGTGGTGTACAAACTGGGTTGCCATCAGCTTCAGCTTAGCATTGGTCGTCTGTCCATACAGACAGTCAAAAATCACCTAAAATTAAGCAATGCAAGTTATACTTTCTGAAGATTTTATTTTAACAAAACAGATGATTTCGAAATACAAAACTTTGTTCTTGATAATGATCCAAGGTTTCATCCAACAGCTTTTGATATATGGGGATTTTTTTCACAGAGTTTTTAAGTGCAATAAGAGAGGATGACCTGGATTCTAGTAGCCAACCTCCAATTTAAAATCTGAAAATCTCATGCTTGGCCACCAATGTTTTCACTCCTATTTAATATACATGCATTATGTTTCACATACCTGTATGCAGGAAGGAAATGTGTTGCAAGCTTCTCTGGATTTCAGGAAGTAAGGGAAGATCTTGAGACGTATACGAGTACAAGCTGGTCTCCGCTTTAACTCATGCTTCGTTTCTGTCTATAGCAAAAATAAGACAATATGTTTAAATAATTTACTGACATCAGACAAGTAATTGGTCATTATTTTCTCATACAACTGTTCACCTGAAATAGTATCTAATTCCAGGATAGTTTTAAACACAAGAATAAAACTAAATGTCTAAAAACATAAGTTCCTATAGGGAACGCAATAATACAACAAACTATAAAGTCACTCTATTTCCGAGCTTTCAGGCTAAGCCCCTCGTCAGGTAGGACCTCTATGTCACATCCATCTTGACAAACATGATAAGTGACTATCTCATCACAAGAATTTACAAGAATAGAAGTTTTGTGAATTATCTGAAGTCTAAAAAAGATTCATCAATAATTCACCAGGTCCAACTCAAAAGAGCCCTAAAGACTCAGAAAACTTCTTTTTATTTTATTTTTCCAGTTTATAATGTTAACCTAACGATAGCTCACCTTGCCTTTGATGTCAGTTGTCCCTTGGAATACACTGAACAGTTTCTTTATAATGGCCTGGTTGTTCCAGTCTACACTCCTGAAAAAGTAAAGTTTTACAACCATGAACAGGTTGCCAGGATCAAAGTTTATAAAGTTAAATACCCTTCCTGGACAGATATGTTAGTCCTTATACTAAGTACAGTTCATAAATTGGCATTAGGGTCAAAAGATTTGTGAGTTATTGACTTCAAATTATGAACAAAATGATGGAATACTCCTATTCAACACAGACTGGGTGAGTCAGTATTTATCTCCAATACTTTAAACAGATTACTGGTGTAATAGAGATACTAAAAGGATATTAAAGTTAATTGTATGTGGTTGTAATGTCCGAGATAGGACACCCTATGCATTATTTTTGTGATGTTGTACTGTCCGAGATAGGACATCCTATGCATTATTTTTGTGACATCATTTAGGCCTAGCTGTTAATGCAGATTATTAACATTTTACACACACATAACTCCACAAAATAATGTTTCCATGATTAGCAACAGGGAATAAAATTCCCATTTCACTCAATGTGCGTGCCTTACTGTATGTCAATAATATAACTGTTTGAAAAATACTTGAATATATGACAATAATGGCAAGTTTCAGAAAATTCATTTATTTAGGTATCTATAAATTTAAAATATCTCATGTTGTAAGACATATCTATATCTATCCTTTTCCCCTACACAAAGGAAAGTATATTCTACTTCAATTTATTTGGTTTTGATTTTTACCATTTTGTAAATACAGCAAAAGCATAGCTTGGCTAAAACCATGACTTTGTATTACCAGTACACAATTTCTGTAGGTCCTACACTACTTACCCTAATACCCTGTAGGTCCTACACTACTTATCCTAATATCCTGTAGGTCCTACACTACTTACCCTAATATCCTTTTCAGTTCTAGGTCAGCAGCTGTTGCTACACTGAAACAGTCAGCACAATTTATGTCAATTTTTCTGAGTATGATTCCAGAAAGAATATTTTAAACTTATTTTTTAATCTTCCTTTATAACAAATATGAATTTTGATATAATTTGGAATTCATTGTGTGATGATCATGCATTATTATGATCTACAACCCGTTTTGGGTGCTGTGCAATTGCGCAGTGACTTAACAAAGTAATCATGTCTTCTCTAGAACAATACTGACCAAGAGATAAATATGCTCATGAAACTGACAGGTGATTTTTCCTTCTATCAATAACTCTATATGTTAAGCAACAAGCTTACTCTTCAAACGTCTATTTTGCTACAAATAAGATGTACAATATATGCAAATTGTTCATAACATATTTATCAGATTTGTTCCAATCAAGGAATTGTCTCAGGACTTATATGCCTAGAGCACATTAATTTTGTCCATCTCCTGGGATTTGTTATAACCATGTTCTATCGTATAAAATACATTAATTTTAAAACTGTTAATTGATGTAAATGTTTGACAGATATAAATTTCATGTTTACCCACAGTTACCTCACTGAACATTCATATATCACACCCAATATCACTATAACGGTACACATCTGTTTACTCCCTATATTCCCCATTACTATTATTACCACAATGAATCAGACTCCTACCTGTGTCGGGTGTCTGCAGCAGCTACGACATAGTGACAGATAACTTCCTCCTCAGCTAAAATGCCTGCCCCTAAAAACTTGAGCACCCCTATCTTTGTCTTTTCCAATGATTCTGGTGTGAGGGCAATGTCTCCTGTTACTCTCTTAAAGGAGTACTCACTGAGGCCCGGAGGAGTGGGGGTGACAGGTGCTGGAGGTTGGGGTGTCCCATCAGGCTGACCAGATGAGGGTCTGCTCTGGAGGGCTGCCACGTGGGCACTACGGAGAAAAGTTAATCAAGAGTTAATATGTGTTCCTTTTTTTTAATTTTCAATGTCATTCATTTCAGTTTTATGTATAACCAAGAATGTAGGATTTACCAAGAATTTAGGCACTGTTAACTTCACACACATGCATTGGCTTAAAAAAGCAAAAAAAAGGGTATTTAATAGAAATAACTGTTTTACCGACAAAATAAATACCTTTACTTAATGAAGATTGCAATGAAAATGCATATTCTACTAAAAAATATCACCATTAACTTAAGTTATTATCAATGAAATATAAACAGGAATCATATTACCACTTAATAGATATTACTGCTAAAATTACATTAAACGCCTCCCTAACTTAGACAGAGACTCCTACATTTTCACTTTCATCTCTGCAGAATATCCTTATCCTTGCTTTTTTCACCAATTGATTTAATTCAAGATAAATAACAGCTCTAACATTTTTTATACGATTTTGTCAATTCTGGGACAATGTAATAAAGTTTTAGTCATTGTCAGATTTTCCCAAAAGATTTTCTGAAATGTTGGCAAGAATGATTATATTGTTACTGTTAAAATAAATTCACTGTCGCTACAATTTCACAACATAAATCTGTTTGTGTTTATTGTGTAAACAACCTACCTATATGGAAGGAGGAGGAGATCCATCATGTAATCGAATAGCACCCCTGATGTCTGGTGCTGATCTGTCAGGCCGTATACAGTCTGACGTTGTTTGGCATCACTCGGGAACTTGATGTACTGCATGGCTGGTATCAAAAGCTGCAACAAGCTACAAACAAAAGCATACAAGTTTTTACGTATATAGACACATAATGACTACAAACAAAAATCTTTCCTTTCTCATTTTAAACTTCCTCGTAAAGAATTCTTATGGAAAAGGATAGGCAGGATTTATACAATTTAACATAAAAGGGAAGAAAAAAAGAAACACAATACATGTATTTCTCATACTTGTCTCTCTGTGATTGTGGCTTGCCCTTTAGACAATTAATCAGCAGTGGAACCAGAGTGGCTTGCTTCTCCTTGTCCAGGCGAGGAAACCCCATCTTGATGTAGATGATGGAAAAATTCTGAAATGATATTTCATCCTCATTAACAAAATCCAAGTATCTTATTAAACCAACATTTTTTAATGTATTATTGGAATGTAACTATGGGGAACCCACTATATATTTGAATGCCTCCGAAAAAAGGAACTTTCCTTTTTAAAATTGAATTTTTTTTCTTAAATAAGTCATTGTACTTCAAATCACATCAGAAACAGCCCATCTTAAGCCAGTAAAAGGTAATGCTTATTTAGTGAGTTTTCTTGTTGTTTATTTTGTACAAAATATCTCTTACTGTGATAATGGATGAAGCTGAAGGATCCTGGAACTGTGTGATGAGAGTATCCACTGGAAGTTGTACATTTGGACGACTTTTCAAGCGCTTGTTAATGTGTACCAAAAGCTCCATGACCTTCAACAGATTTCCCCAATATAAATCTCCATTCTTGATATACGTAGTATACATTTGTTTTATATCAGATGCTTAATTTAGTATTTCATATTCACTTTAAAGTACACTGTTTAACATACATATCTATATCACATATTTAGGTTATCTGGTATGGTCATAAATGTTCAAATGCTTAATTTCTCTATCAAACTTACTAGTAAACAAACTACAGTCTGAGCAACACCAAATCATTTCTGAATAATTTGAGATTTTTAAATTAGTTGTCTTACCTCCCAGGAGGCTTATGAAAACTGCATTAAAATATCCTCTCTTTCTATGACTTTTGAGACTTTTGAGTATTGCGAATTATCAATGAACTCCAACTTCTGGACAAACTTTGTCATCAAAAACTGAACAAAAGCCCTAACTTTTTATAATAGGACAAAGTAACACTACAGTTCCAACAGTAACTCTCACACAACATTTCGCAATGGAAATGTACAGTATGTACTTGTACATATGGGACATTATATAGATATATGCCCTGGACAAAGTGACAAATGGAAAGACTGAATGACGATGGGGGACAAAAAGTGTTAAGGAAAATGACATTTTTGGATATTTTTAGTAGAACAGTAGTATAGTCATGAATTCTGAAGTATCTTTTAATTTGAATATGATACAGATAAGAGTTTTTGTGAGTTTAATGGGAAAGTGTCAGTGTCGAAAAAAAAAGGAAATAAAAAAAAAAGGAAAATCCTAATGGAAAGAAATTAAGCAAGTCTTCTGATATTCACTTACCTTCTTTCTGACAGATTCATCTGAACTGTTCAGTTTCAATATTACAGGGGACAGGAATTTTCCAAGTGCTGTCTGAAATTGTTCATCTGTTTCTGCAGATCCAATACGGAGGAATACCCTCTCAATCAGGGCTACAAAATGAATTGACCAAATGAATTCTGCTTTCCATTCAATTATGCTATTTTAATGTCCTGATTAACAGCTTAAAAAGACCTAACTAGTCCAAATAAATTAACTTTTCTTTTATTACTATTTTTCTTCTTTTGATTGGTGACCAAATGAGAAAATAACCAGGAGATACTACATTGGCTAACACTACAAACTTGACGCCTTCACACTAGAATAATACTTTTCTATAAAATAGTTCACCAATTAGTTGCAATAGACCCAACATCTATACTCACACCGGTTGACACTCGAACAAGACATACACACCCTTACTCATACAAACACATATCTGCTACAAAGGACATATACAAATATTCATTCTTCCCACACACAATAACACAATGGAATCTCCTTCCAATAGCAGCAGTACAATGCACAACACTCGAGGACTTCAAGGCACACATACCCTATGCAGCCATTAAACAGGTCATGGAAAACCACAAACTTGCGTATAATATGCAAACTAACCAAAATCACTTCAGTCTTCACTTTTTCAATTTTTTTGTCCAATTCACATTTTTTTAGTCCTGGGACATCATACAAATGCATAAATAAACTTTATTTACATATGGGAAAGTACCAAAAATAGATACTTTCGGTAGAGTTACATCAAATTTCTAAGTAACAAACGCTTTCAGTAAACATCTTTCAGCAAAATATTATTTACCTTGTCATAAATCAATGCGATTCTTAATAATATATTGCAGAAGTTACGTTAAAGTTATTTGGATTATTTTTAATTAACAAATATATACTTCATTTGGTGTATAATAGGCGAGTTTGTTAAATGCAAGTTTGTGGTTTTCCCCAACCTGTTGAAGCCCTCATCACACACTACATGTAACTAGTACATACACCACTATTTAAACTTTTTCTTTATCTTACAGCCTGCACGGAGAAATAAACAAAACACGAATCACTGTAAATAACCCGTTATTTTCACGCCCCTGCACAAGATCCCAAGGACTTAATCGTCAGAGTCACTGAAAAACTAAGAAGATATAGTAATCAGGTTGTTTCGGCCTAGATAAAAACAAAGCGTCTTGGTAGGGTGTAAATACAAAGTGATTGATATGAAAAAATGTATGGCTTTGTATTAATCCGACGGGTGTGTCATTACCTAGGCCTTCTACCGTGTAAAATTGTATTAAGCAACCGTGAATCGAAAGTATTGAACATTTGAAATGGTAACATCGACACCATTTTCATCTGAAGGTTGTCGAGTGTCGACAGTCTTATTTGCAACCATACTGCACTATTTTTTCCACGCAAAACATTTACAAACTTACCACTCTCATCTTGGCCTGACATTGTGATGAATATGTTCAATCGACTGTCAGATTTGTGCTTCTTTTCCCATAGGCCGGTCGCAAAACTAAATTTTCATCGTCACCGCTAACCGGAAGTGCATGTGTTTGTTTACGATAGGACTAATTTACGACAATCTGTTTTAGATATCTTAGATAAAATATATCATTAAATTACGATATATAAAGAATACTTATCCTTACAATTCATACAAATAACAAAATCAGAATGCCAGTCAGAATTAATTTATATAGATATTTGGTAACGACATCCCCTTAGAATATAAACTTCCGGTGAAAATAGTCAGCTGACTTCAAAGGATCCGAAATACAAAGTGGGAGGAATCGGCTCGACAGGAAAGTTGGATTCAGTGCTCGATCTACCTGAGTTCGAAGTCATTTGAATAATGCAAACTTGATATTCATTTTATTGAAATCGGGAATAATTGATGCATTTGAAAACGAAATATTAAACAGGCAAAATTAGTTTTAGAGATGTGATATGTCGGAAAACCAGGATCAAAGGAAGGGGGAAGAAATAGAAAAATCTTCTAATAACTCGGATAGTGACGAGGAACAGCAACGGAGGCCACTACTTCCGCGTAGTAATGGTAACTGTTTTTTTGCCTTTTCATTTCTACAAATCTTTCGTTGCAAGAAACAGAAATGATTATCTCCCTTAAATTGAAACTGTCACAGTACAGTAGATCTTATAACACAAACACTTTATAAATATTGTTATTTTCAATTATTCGAGCAGACAATTTTTTATTTTATGCATGTTTACATGTTTTCCTTTCCTGAAGCTGTGTTATGGTGACGGATTTCTATCGATAAATATCAAAATTATCCAGCTGAGTTGCGCTGGCACATCCAAACAAGTATACATTACTTGTTGTCCACAACATGCACTATAAAGAATTGCAGCAAGACCCAAATCAGATCACTCCTTGTAAAAAACTTTTAAATTAATTGATATGTCAACAGATAAAGTATGGCTATTATTTATCCATATAATACATATTTACGCATCATTTTTTAGTCTAGAAATGACTATTTTCAGTTCAAATAGCATCAAAAGGATGGCTTGTCTAAATGCCCAATACTAGTACTACCAAATACTTTTTCCAATGAATACTGTACATTTACAACAAATATCAGTTTAAATAAAGCAATTTGTTTCTAAATCTTGTCTTTTCTCTAAAAATATTGATTTAGTGCAAAATATGTAGGTACGAATTTACAGTGACTATAACCCAATTCTGTTACCAATTCCACTTTGATACAGCAAAAAATCAACAAAAACGTAACTTATCTATTTCCATATATTTGTCTAAAATACGAGATATGGATTTGTTGCAATATACATAATCAATTTTTAAGGGATCTAGGTGTGACTAGACACTATCCAAAGTTTAGTGAACATGTACATTGTAAGTCTGTCAGTAGCCAAAGCAAACAGAAGTGTAGGAATGATTTTTAGGGCCTTGAGCTGTGTAAACAAGGAAATGTTCATAACCCTATATAAGGCTCTTGTAAGACCATATATCTAGAGAACTCTGTTGGTAGTCTGGACACCCATGCTTATAAAAGATAAAATGCGACGTTTCTTGCTCCAGACATCTATCTTTATCGAGGTGTTGACCCAAGGAGAACACGGAACATAAGAACATGAGGTTCAATATATCGGGGTATACGTCCAAGGCATTCTCCCATGGGCTGTCTTAGGTAGCGTTGCGAGCAGATGCTGTCAGTTGAGTAGGTAATATAAGGAAACAACACCAGATATTATGTTTCAACATTGTATTAAATCCAAATGAATCAACACTGTTACAGCTATGTACAAAAGGCTCAGATTCTCCTCTAACTTTTGCTGGCAAGCACACTACATCTTCCTTATACACTGTTGTACGCCAATGCAAGCTCACCAATTTACGGTTGGTTGGTTTCCTTTTTTTCGCCTACATATCTCCACCCATGCGGGTTTCGTCTCACTGACGGAAGTTGGTGTTCTGACGGCGTCACCAATTTACCCACGCTACATACAGCTTTTTATACTGCTCATGCCCATATGTGAGATTTGGGCAGCTTATATAATTACTGGGCAAAATGTGGGCTCTAGCCCCTTGACCTAATTCGGTTTTGGGCAATCTAGGTACTGTGCCCATTTTACTAGTTGGGCGCAATGCCTGCCCACTAAACAGTTATACATGTATACTGTGCCGAATTTGTCATCAAAGATGGCTTTCTCAAAATCGATTTAACAAGAACAACCAGAGTTCACAACCAGATACTAGAAAAACTCATTCAGGATAAGAATTGTAAATAACTGGAATGGTCTCTCTGATCAAGTGGTAAATGCCCCATCCCTGTTTTCTTTTAAGACCAGGTTAAACAAACACTGGAAAAGATCATCCTAATAAGATTGAACCAGCTGGGATAATACATAAAGGCTTCCCTAATGTCCATTTTAAAGTCAGTATTTATTAACCTATAAAACGTTTTAATATCTATACTTCCAAGTATAGTTCACTGACAGGTGTGTAACTTATTAATCACAATGTGTCACTGTGTATATTCATACTAAATAGTAAGATAAACTCTTCTTTTTGGGACCTGTGATCTATACGAGTCTGTCAATCCTTTTTTACAACTGATCACCCTTATTTTAAATGAAATTAGGATGCAACTTTTTTTTACCACCCACTGCACATGTACATAATTTTCACTAGATTTGAGAAATAAAGTCTTCTTTAATGCACCCAAATGCAACTGGAAAAGGAGTGGACTGTATTGAGAAGCACCTTAAGAAAACCAGATGCTTACAATGGTGTCATGCTGCAAAGAACCAATGAACCAATTGTGAATGCGACCCATTACTACCCAATTCCATCCAATACTTCTCATACTGTACCTTATATTGTTCTACTGTGATACAGCTGCAAAACATTAACTTAAACTTTATTAATTCATTTCCATATCTTGTATTTTCTTTTAAAAATATGTATTAGGTGCAATATACGTAACCAATCAAGAATAATAATAATACTAATATACAACATTTGATATAGCGCCCTATCTAGCTATCATAAGCTACTCTAAAGCGCTTTACAGTACATAGTTGTACAATTAATACAATTAGCATATACATTAAGCAATACAAT
>JAULCA010171053.1:11008-28497 GCA_032360845.1 Crassadoma gigantea | reverse complement strand
GTATATTCCCTTGGTTACCACTATGTTTCTATAATTGTATACTCCCTTGGTTACCACTATGTTTCTATAATTGTATATTCCCTTGGTTACTGCTCTGTTGCTATAATTGTATACTCCCTTTGTTACCACTATGTTTCTATAATTGTATATTCCCTTGGTTACCACCTTGTTGCTATAGTTGTATACTCCCTTGGTTACCACTATGTTTCTATAATTGTATATTCCCTTGGTCACCACCTTGTTGCTATAATTGTATATTCCCTTGGTTACCACTATGTTGCTATAATTGTATACTCCCTTGGTTACTGCTTTGTTGCTATAATTGTATATTTCCTTGGTTACTGCCTTGTTGCTATAATTGTATACTCCCTTGGTTACCACTATGTTTCTATAATTGTATATTCCCCTGGTAACTGCCTTGTTGCTATAATTGTATACTCCCTTGGTTACTGCTCTGTTGCTATAATTGTATACTCCCTTGGTTACTGCTCTGTTGCTATAATTGTATATTTCCTTACTTACCCCCTGTTGCTATAATTATATCCTCCCTTGGTAACTACCCTGTTGCTATTTTATATTTATATATTTCCTTGGTAACAACTTTGTTGCTAATTTATATTTATATATTTCCTTGGTTACAACCTTGTTGCTTTTTTATGTGTATGTATTCCTTTAATTACAACCTTGTTGCTATTTATATATATATTCCTTTGGTTACCACCTTTTTGTATTTCATATTTATACATTCCCTTGGTTACCACCTTTTGGTATTCAATATTTATACATTCTCTTGGTTACCACCTTTTTGTATTTCATATTTATACATTCCTTTGGTTACCACCTTTTTGTTTTTCATATTTATACATTCCCTTGGTTACCACCTTTTCGTATTTCATATTTATACATTCCCTTGGTAACCCCCTTTTCATATCTTATATTTATACATTCCCTTGGTTACCATCTTTTTGTATTTGATATTTATACAATCCCTTGATTGGAACCTTTTTGTATTTTATATATATATTCTTTTGGTTCCCACCTTTTTCGTATTTGATATTTATACATTCCCTTGGTAACCCCCTTTTCATATCTTATATTTATACATTCCCTTGGTTACCATTTTTTTGTATTTGATATTTATACATTCCCTTGGTTGGAACCTTTTCGTATTTGATATTTATACATTCCCTTGGTTACCACCTTTTTGTATTTCATATTTATACATTCCCTTGGTTACCATCTTTTTGTATTTGATATTTATACAATCCTTTGATTGGAACCTTTTTGTATTTTATATATATATTCTTTTGGTTCCCACCTTTTCGTATTTGATATTTATATATTCCCTTGGTTACCAACTTGCTGATAATTTATAAATTCCCTTAGTTACCACCTTGGTGATATTTTATATATTCCCTTGGTAAGAAAAGCAGTGTATGACTCTGCCTGTTTCAATGGTAACAATACAAACTATATTGGGTAAGATAAAGCTTCATTGGAAAGAAAATTGGCTCAAAAGGCACTTTCATAGGTATGCCAAATATTAGAAAACTAAATAATCAGTAACTTAAAATTGTTTGAAGCGTTTACAGAAAGTATATTGTATAACAATAACTGATATGAGTTTTTGTTTGAAAACATTAAGAAATAATTGAAAACCTAACAAAGGCAGTTGCATGTGAAAATAATTAACTGATTTTAAGTTCTAAAAAAAGATTTTAATACAAATAATCATAACATGACTTTAAAATTTGAAAAAAAATGGAACCAAAGAAAGTGAGAATTATGAAGACAAATATTTTTAATGAAATATGCATTATTCATAGGGGAATGGGGTGGTCAAAATACATCTAATATATAGTACCTCTCCTGATTTTGTATTTTTAATGATTTTATTACTGTTTTCGACTGTTAAGTTGCCATGTTTGTTTACATATACAGGATGATAAGGTTGAGACCATTGAGTCTGGGGGCGATGTGGCTGTCAACAACAGTGTGCCGAAGAAGTCCAACATCAACTACAAAAAGACAGTGAGGAGGGATACTGGCATGTACACTTGTACTGTGGCCAATAAACACGGTTCCGACTCCGTCACTGTAGAAGTTGTGGTTCTTGGTAAATATTTCATTTTATCATATACATGTACAATATTCATGTCATAACTGAAACCTGGGCCCGTATTCATGAAATGTTCTCATGCTCAAGTATGGATTTTGTGCTCAAGCCTAATTTCTTGTTCTGTTCATAAACTAATAATGAAACCTTATTTTGTCAATGATTTCAAAAATAAAGACTTAAAGATCAATATTGTTTTCAATGTTTACAATTGCCTTTTTGATCGTTTGACATGATTTAAGTGAGTTACAATAATGTTGCTTTGAGTACAAAATCCATTCTTGAGCATGAGAAAGTGAGAAAGGGTTCATGAATACAGGCCCCGGTTACCATAATAGCCACCTACAATATGTGTATGATAATGCTGATTAAAACGATTAACAACATCAAAATGAATTGTCTCCTTTTTATTGTCTTGATTGTCTTCCAGTTCAAATTTTAAGCTCACCTGGTCTGAAAAGGTATGGGTCACCTGCCTGACCATGAGGGTTTTCTCCGGGTAATCTGACTTTCTCCCCTGGACACTACTGTCTTGACCAACGAAAGAATGAATATCAATTGATAGAACTTGTTGTGAATTGCTGTAAAATAAATACAGTTTAATTATCTCTATTTCAGCACCACCTTCTAGACCTGAGGGTCCTCTGGTTGTCAAGGATGTGACAAAGGACAGTGCGACACTTGAATGGAAGGCTCCAAAGGATAATGGTGGCAACGACCTCAAGTAAGATTTCTGTCACTAAAAAGGTTGGAGAAAAAAAAGTAGATTCTTTGAATGTCATTTATGAGCTAGAGAGCTTTCTGTTGCTGTCAATCAACCAGGATCAGATGCCCATTGTCTGTCATCTGTCATCCATCTTTTAAATGAGACAGGGTAGTCTATTTGTAGGAGGTCGGGCTTGTGACTGAAGTTTTGCAGGTCACATCACAGCACTGTGTTGTATCATTTTACTTTGTTTGTTCCAGTCTACTCAGCTGTTAATGAGTATGTGGTTGGGAATTGTTGAATGCTAGCTGTGAGCGCTGAAATGGTAGCACTGGCTGTATGCTCCCCAGATAGCTGAGAAAGATTAATAAAATCAATTATCTGTAACTGAGTGAGATCAGGTTATCTCAGTCAAGGGTAAGATTTTGTAACAAAATCCAAAATGAGGCGTAAGCCGAGGTTGGGATGTTAGAGAATCTTAGCCAGAGACTAAGATAACCCGATCTTGCTCATTTACTGGTAATTGATTTTTTTTCTTGCACCTTTTAGTTTGAAAAAGAAAATCAATTTTGCTAAAACTACAAGTATCCCATCTGGGACCTCAAATGGTTATGACCTCTTCACTATTATGCTACATTTGAATGCTTCCACGTAAAAATGTAGTCCGTTCTTACATAGAAGACAACATATTTCACAGTGTAGATTATATTTCATTTACAACATCAAATATCTAACAACTTCAAAATATAATATAACAACAAAACAGAACATTTATAATGCAGATCGTCTATTCCAAGCAGGTAACATGCGGATGATTACATTGCAGTGTGAAAACTCCGCGAAATCTCATGTAAAGGTACAAGACAGATCGAACAAGATAAAAAAACTAGTATGGGGTATGACGTTGGATATCTCTGTCTGAGGTGTGAGAAATTGGCTGGTTTCAAAGGCCCTATATCCACAGATAAAAATTTGTGAACCGCTTTGAAACGATCTATGAACTAGGTTGTGATAAAGCGATACGTATATAAATTATTGTTATTATTATTATTCCAGAGGCTACAAAATTGAGAAGTTTGACACCAAGAAGGGCCGCTGGGAGCCTGTGAAGGATCTGGTTAAAGGTACCAGTCTGACTGTGCCCAAATTACAAGAAGGTCATGACTACAAATTCAGAGTTGTTGCTGTCAGTGATAACGGCGAGAGCGAACCCCTGGAAACTGAGGAACCTGTCACAGCCAAAAATCCATTTGGTAAGTTCAACAAAAGTGTCCAGAAAAGTGTTTATTTTTAAAAGGTACCCCTATTGTCTAGAAATACTTCTTCATTTAAAAGCACTGCTATTGTCCAGAAAAAAAATCTTTTCAGAAAGTGAAATCTATAAAGATGGTCATGTCTGGTATCATTGCTGTGTAAATGCATGACTGATCCATTTCATTATTACAATACAAAGATAGGTTTGAAATTGAATTTTAAATGATGACCTTTCACAATACAAACTGCTAAATAAAGACCATGAATTTCAACATATGTTTTGTGATGGCAGACGAACCCTTCCCACCTGGCCAGCCCCAAGTTGCCGACCAAAACCGGGACCACATCACCATTAAGTGGGAACCACCAGAGAGCGATGGTGGCAACCCTATCAAGGGCTACAACGTTGAGAGAAAGGAACCAAAGAGCAACCGCTGGGTCAAGGTCAACAGGGACCTTCTCAAGGTCAGCAGCATTTACAATTTATATGCATAAAATGCTTAAGTTAGGATCAGTTTATCTTTCTTATGAACCCTTTCACCACTGTAGACCATAATGGACTCATCCAGATCAAAGCATGGTAGAGTCTACTAAAGTTACATAGGGATGAAAGGGTTCAACACTGATGACAATTGAACGAACAGTAGTTTATCTACATTTTCATTGTACATATGTGTAGTAGTTATGGTTTAAGTTTTATGGGAAGAAACTTTTGAAAAACTTTGCTATGAAATAACATCATTATTTCATTTTTTGACTTTCCAGGATTTAGAGTTTGAAGATGCGAAGGTGGTTGATGGAAAGGAATATGAATACAGGGTGATGGCAGTGAATGAGGCTGGCAGCTCTGAGCCGAGTGTGGCTTCCAAACCCATCTGTGCCAAACCCACCAAAGGTATAGGAGGACCTGCTGTCTATTTTCAATATTATGTACAATACTATCTAAGAATTCCAATCTAATTCATTTATTGCTGAGAGTTTATGAAAGTGAAAATAAGATGAGTTTTATCTGAAGGTGTAATTAATGTTTTTACACAGTTCTGATTGAATGTAAGCTGTATATAGTTATTATATTTCCTAATCACATCATATAACCACATATCTTTTTATGCCCCCGAGATAGAAGGTCAGGGGCATATTGTTTTTGGTCTGTCTGTCTGTCTGTCTGTTTGTCTGTCCGCACATTGTTTCCGTCAGATAACTTTAGATATCTCCATTGGATTAAAATCAAATTTGGTATGTTGCTTTATATCAATGAGATCTTGGATGGGTTCGATATTGGTCAAAATCGGTCCACATTTTCCAGAGAGTTATGGGACTTTAACATCCTTAAAATGGTGAATTCCTTCGTTTCTGTCAAATAACTTCAGATGTCTCCATCGTATTTAAATAAGACTTGGTATATTGCTTTATCGGGGGGCGAAGTGTTTCTCAAACACATCTTGTTTTAAACTGTATGTAAAATCTACATGTTGACTTGACGATAATGAATGGTGTTTTTTACAATCTTTTTACTATGTTAAGTGATTATTGATCTTAAACAAAATGTTTCCTGTTTTTAAACAGAGGCTCCCAAAGTCAACTTGGATGCTCTGTTTGGTACCAAGGAAATTCGTGTGAGGGCTGGTGAGCCCCTTAACATCAAACTGGGTATCTCTGGAGCCCCAACCCCTACTGTCGCCTGGCAGAAAGATGGTCGCCCTCTCACACCAAGGGTAGGTCGTTACATCAGGTTCCCTGAGGCACAGATGACCTATTGCCATCAGACTCTGTCCGTCATCATCTGTCGTCCATTAACAATTTACATTTCGGACACCTCCTTAAAACCATATGGTCTTTAGTGATGGTGTTTGACCACAAGTTAGCCATGATGGAGAACCAACAAAGTTGTTCAAACAAATGATTGTGACTAATTCAAGGTCACAGGGTCAAATATGTTAAAATCTTTGTATGACTCCTAAGTTCCATAGTACCCTGGGTTGATATATTTGATCTGTAGGTAACTGTTATGAAGTGCTAACAAACTTGTTCAAATAGCTTAGACTAACTGTCAGTCAAGGTCACAAGGGTCAAATATGTTAAAACTTTTAATGGACAACTTGAGTGCATCAACACATGCTGTTTATATTATTCATCAGCCAGAACAACAGAAATCAATCAAATCTTCAACCAAATTGAGTAATATGTTTTCCTGCTATACATTGATCAATGCAACACCACTTTTTCAGGCTGCAACTTCCAACACTGAGGATTCTGCAAAATTGAATGTGCCCAAGGCAGAGAGAGGTGATACGGGCAAGTACACTGTGACAGTGTCCAACGAGAGTGGTACACACTCCGCTGACATCCCCGTGGTGGTTCTGGACACGCCTGGGCCTCCGGAGGGACCCCTTGATGTCAGTGATGTGTTTGCAGAAAGCTGTCTGTTGTCATGGAAGAAACCAGAGGACAATGGAGGTGCAGAGGTCACAGGTAAGTCTATATCAATGTCATCGACACATAGTGCAGTGGTGCTGTAGATGTGGCTGTAAATAATTTGTTTTAGAGTAGATACATGTACAATATGACAACATACTATGATCAATATTAAATTCAACTCCTAGAAACTTATTGGAAAATTGGGTTATTGTCATATCATAACTCAATTCTTTAATTATAAACCCTGCAACGGAGTTATACTGGAGGGTATACTGAAATCACCCTGTCTGTTGTCTGCAGTAACTTATCAGATTTAATTGAAACTTCACTTGAATGATCAGTATATTATGTAGTTGTGCACCGAAATTTAATTTCAGATTACAACATTTTTAGGTCACCTGACCAAAGCTCATGGTGACCTATTGCGATAGCCTTTTGTCCGTCGTTGTGCATTAACTTTTCCTTGTGAACAAGATACCTTGAGTAAATATAAACTGATTTTGTTGAAACTTGGTATGCAGCCTTATATCGATAAGATCTAGGACGAGTTTGAAAATGGGACCAATTTAATTGCAACTTGCAGAGTTTTTGCCCTTTGTACTTTTATTATCATTGGACCTTGTGAACACGATAACTTGAGTAAATATCGATCGATTTTGATGACACTTTCTATGCAGCCTTATATCAATAAAATCTTAGATGGGTTCGAAAATGGGACCAATTCAGTTGCAACTTGTAGAGTTATTGCCCTTTGTACTTTTATTATCATTGATTGGACCTTGTGAACACGATAACTTGAGTTAATATTGATTGATTTTTATGACACTTTCTATGCAGCCTTATATCAATAGGATCTTGGATGGGTTCGAAAATAGGACCAGTTCAATCGCAACTTACAGAGTTTTTGCCCTTTGTAGTTTTATTATCATTGGACCTTGTGAACACGATAACTTGAGTAAATATCGATCAATTTTGATGACAGCCTTATATCAATAGGATCTTGGATGGGTTTGAAAATGGGACCAATTCAATTGCAACTTGCAGAGTTTTTGCTCTTAGTAGTTTTATTATCATTGGACATTGTGAACAAGACACTTGAGTTAATAATTTTACTGGAAATCATTCAAACTTGATTGACATTATATATTATGGTCTGTAATTTGACAAACTTTCGAGGTAGTATGGGTCAAAGGTAAAAAAATGTCAAATTGAGTATTGTAGACAATGATGTAATATACAGAGCAAAGAAATTTATGGTGATAAAAGGTCACAAATGCAATACAGTACTGACCTGCTGATTACACTGCACATATTTTGTAAACACCTCTTCAATTCATATATTAATGCCATTTCAACAATTGAAGTTCAATAGAGATTAGTCAGGTGACTTGGGCCTCTTGTTAAGGGAGTAATGGCCCTTTGTGACCGAGTTATGCCCCTTTGTGCTAAAAAAACTCACACGATGTATAAACTTCCAGTATCTGCAGGGTTATAAATTCTCCTCTGTATGACTAGTTTTTGTTCATTATCATGAAGCTTCTCAATTTAGATCTTAAAGCCTTTGGTGTTAGTATCATAGGAAGATTGATATGTCTTTTGATGACTTGTTTACAGATTACATCGTTGAGAAATGTGAGGAAGGCAGTACAACTTGGGAGAAGGTCCCCGGTATTGTCAAGGGTACCTCCCACCCCATCAAGGGGCTGAAGGAGGGTAAGAAATACAAGTTCCGTGTCAAGGCTGAGAACATGTACGGAGTCGGTGAGCCTCTGGAGACTACCAAACCTACACTGGCCAAGAATCCTTATGGTAAGTTTTCAGTTTGAGATGGTTCAGATCTCCACTCCGTTACCAAATATAGAATTGCTGTAAATAAGGGGAAGCACACAATCATATCAGAATTGACCTTAGGGTCAGCCACACCCCCAGGGATTTAGTTTCTTGTTAACATCTATAAATAGATCTCCACCCTATAACCATAAACAATTGCTGAGCTTACTTGCAATATTACTTTCAATGAGATACTTTTGTCATGATTGCTCAATTGCTGAGCTTGAAAAGTTGGATGCACATAAGCTACCTGAATTTGCTCCAGGTACATAACCCATCCAAGGAGTCTTATTCACAATATTACTTTCATTGAGAAGATTTTGCCATGATTGCTCAGATATCCTGGTGGGTGATACAGGCCCTCTGAGTCTTTTCATTATCCTCGTCATACTATTGTTTTACCAACAGATACCCCTGATGCACCAAGAGATGTACAGATACCCAAGTATGACCGCCGGTCAGCAGATCTTACGTGGAAGGCCCCAGACAATGATGGTGGCAACCCCATTAAAGGTAGGCTAGAGTGACCAAGCTAAAACCCATCTGTATCACCAAGGCCTGTATTCCTGAAAACGTTCTCATGATCAAGCATGGATTTTTTTTAGATCAAGCTTAAGTCCTTGTTCCAAATTAATAATAAAATCTTTTTTTGTCAATGACTTGGAAAAAGTTGAAGAGAATTAAAACTGAATGCTGTTTTCAATGCATGTACTTGACTTTTTGATTGTTTGACAGGATTTAATTGATTTGCAAGAAAGATAATCTGAGCACAGACTCATGAATACGGGCCAAAGTCTGTTTTGATTTCTGTAGTATACTAGGATACATGTTTTTGGTTGTTGCCTATCAGGCCTTATTTCTTATATCCATTTGATGTATAAATACATTGTGGGACAATTTTACTCTAATATAATGGATATATTAGCTCTTATTGATTCTGACACTCTATATGCTTACCATTTAACTCAGGTAACATTCTTTCTAATCAGCAAAACCAGAAATGTCAAAGAAAATATTTTATCTGATTATACAATATTGTGCAGGTTATATGGTGGAGAAGAAACCGCGAGGTGGTGAATGGATTCAAGTTAACAACTTCCCCGTGAAAGACACAAGCTTCACTGTGATGAACTTACAGGAAGGCCAAGAGCTAGAATTCAGGGTCATTGCCATCAATGACGGTGGAGTAGGCAAGCCTAGCAAGGCCACTCCCTCCCATCTGGTGAGGGACCAAGTCTGTAAGTACAAGATGCCTGGAGATAGGGACCATAAGTCCCCTAGCTTTTCGATATACTTATTTTATAAGGACATGTAACACATCTTCAAACATTTGCTGCTCAGCCAATATGATTCATATTGATTCATCTTCATACTCGAATACATCTGAGACATTAGCAAGATGCCAATATTCTCATTAAAAAATATTGACACCCGATTCTGTTTCAAATGACCCAATATACTAAATATAATCAAATTTATAAATTCCAACATGTCCGTCCAGTGCTCAAAGCTAGAATAAACTCTTGTAACCTGCCTGTAGCCTACCTGTCATGATTGCTTCAATCTTATTGGTCTAAAACCTCAAGTATACTCTGCTCATGCAGGACATATATTTCCCACTTTTCTCCAAAAGGCAGGAAATTTAAAATTCTACTCACTAACTATTAGAGGTTTCTGATTGTTGTAATATTGTCTGACTTTTGTTTAACTTGCCATGGGTACAAAAGTTTGTTAAATCCAAACTTAAGTCACTAAATACATTTTCGCCCACCATCTATGTAGATGATAGTAGGGTTTTTCAAATTGTGTTTCGTCAATCCAGCAGTTAACAATTTTTGCAATCGCTATTTCTCAGTAAGCACTTGACAGATCATTATCTCTTGTTTAATAAGGATGGGATTTTTAGTGTTTGATGTATTCTATACAGTTGCTGCTGGTGCGCCATCTGCTCCGAATGTTGACAAAATTACCAAGAACTCTGTTGACCTGTCCTGGAAGAAGCCAAGCAATGATGGAGGTGGTAAGATCACTGGGTATATCGTGGAGAAGAAAAAGGCAGGAGAAGACTGGAAGGAGTGTGCTGAGGTTGCTGGTACTTCCTGTACGGTACCGAACTTGAATGAAGGTGACGAGGTCCAGTTCCGCGTAACCCCTGTCAACGCTTTTGGACCGGGTGAAGCCAGTAGGCCAACTTCAGTGGTTAAGGTGGAGACCCAGCCAGGTACGTAGTGAGGAGCAAGTCCATACAAAATAACATGATTAACCCTTTCACCACTGTGGACCATAATGGACTCATCCAGATGTATGTTTGGTAGAGTCTACTTAGGTTACCTAGGGGTAAAAGGGTTGACGGCTGGATAAGAAATGGGTTGTTTTATTTTTAAGAACACAGCAGACAACAGTGTTCAGGTAAAGATCCTTATAAATCATGTTGTCTGAATCACAATTTTAAGAATGGTTTTTTGTGTCTTGTAAAATTTGTAACAATGAACTGGTTGAAAGCACTTGACTCAATATGATTTGTTGTAAATGTGCGGCTGTAATATTACAGAAAAGCCATCTATGGACATGTCTGGTGTGAAGGATGTGAATGTCAAGGCTGGTCAAACCATCACCATCAAGATCCCTTACACCGGATTCCCAAAACCTACTGCTGCCTGGGTCAATGGCGACACTGACGTTGAAGAAGATTCCCGCACTGATCTTAAGGTAAGTTACTCTGGTCAAGGTCACGGAACATTGAAACATAAGGTCTACAACAACGAAGGAATAGTTCTTAACTTATTCATACCTGAAATTTCATAGTTAACTATTCCAACCTTGGAATCGGAAGAGTTCAAATGTTTTTTGGGGGATGAATGTGATAATAGCTACCACTCATGTCTAGATTTTTTCAAGTTTAAAAAAAAAACAAACAAAAAAACTAGATAATTGTACTGTCATTGTTGTGGTCAGATTCATCATTGGCTAAAGCAATAGAAAACAAATTGACTTTGGCTTTTGTTTTGAAGGTCAAGGATGATCATGTTCTGTTGACCACAACCAATGCAAAGAGGTCCGACGCAGGACGCTATAAAGTCACCTTGAAGAATCCATCTGGATCGGAATCTGCAAGCCTGGGTGTGAAAGTCCTTGGTAAGGTCACTTGAAATATACAACTACTAAGGTCACAGAATAAATATCATGTAAAAGAGAAATGTTATAAATACAACCCATGTCATTGTAACATTAATTATCAAAGGTATTCTAATCTGTGGCAAAAGTTGATTTAGATAATTTCTCAGAGTCCTGTCTAAGTATTCAATTCTCTGCTGTAATGTGTCTTGTGGAGGGACAGTGATCTAGTGTAGGATGCTGGGCTCGTGACTGAAGGGTTACAGGCTTAAGTCATGTAACGGCACTGTGTTGTACAAAATACTTTACCCCGCTTGTTCCAGTCTACTCAGCTGTAAAGTACATGGTTGGGTAGGGCTGTAATTGTTGAATGCTAGCTGTGAGCATGTAAATGACAGCACCAGCTGTATGCTCCTCAGGGAGTTGAGAAAGATAATGGATGGTTGCAAAGGCCCTTTAACCACACATAATAATTGGTGAACTGCTTTGAGACGACCTACGCACTAGGCTGTGATAAAGCCATATATACAATAATGTAAGAACCTCGAATTATCAATATCTTTTGTCTTACAGACAAGCCTGCTGCTCCCACTGGTCCTCTGACTGCTTCAAATATCAATGGAGATGAATTGACTTTGAAATGGAATCCTCCTAAAGATGACGGTGGCGAGCCCATCAACAACTATGTGGTGGAGAAACGTGTAGAGGGTACCGATAAATGGATGAAGGTCAGCAGCTTCCTCACCACGCCACGTTGTGTGGTCCGAAACCTTGACCCCGGCACCAAATATGAATTCCGTGTGATGGCCGAGAACAGCATGGGGGTCAGCGATGCACTGGTCACTGATGAGGCCGTCTTGGCCAAATTGCCTTTCGGTACATAGACTATTCCGACGTATTTATATTTTTCATATTAGTAATATGTCCCTTGTATCAACATTTTAATCTAGATAAGTTTTGTGTTGATTCAAAGGATTTTTATTATCTTATATCTATTTTATGCTCAAATGATTCAATACTGCATGTAGCTTTTTGAGTCTTTGAAACATTTGAAATCGCCATCCAATAAAAATATAACCATATACGTATGGTAGGCATAGAGAGATAAACACAGTTGTTTCTGTATCTACCTACATATGATGTAATGAGAGAGTTTTTGCCCACAATAGATACACCCAGTGCCCCAGGAACCCCCAAGTGTACTGCTACCACGGAGGACTCCATCAGCTTAACCTGGACACCACCTCGCCGTGACGGAGGCAACCCTATCCGTGGTTATGTCGTCGAGAAGCGTGAAAAGGGAGACGACAAATGGACAAAGTTAGTACTAAGTTAAATATGAATGAGAACCATTCAGTTCATTCACCCTTGAAATTTTATAATGTTCTATTCCTATCTTTGAATTGGAAGAGTTCAAATGTTTCACCAGGGGTAAATGGGTTATAACTCATTTTTAAGGAAGCTTGAAATGCGTAATTTGGAAATTAAACATAAATCTCAAAAATTAACAGAAATATATGCACCCTATCATATATCAGTGTTAACGTTAAAAAGATAATAAACAGTTAAACAATTCGGGTTTATTTCTCAAGGAAGGATTGTCATTGTAGTACATGGTGTAAATTTATGATTGAATTTATACATGTAAATCTGGATCTGGTAAAATAATCATGATAACTTCATATTATAAATATTTGAAATTTCTTTTTCTTTCATTACCAGGGCAACCTATGGAGAGGTTTTGGACAATGAATGCACATGCAAGGGCCTTCAGGACGGTAAGGAGTACGAGTTTCGTGTTGCAGCTGTCAATGATGCTGGACCTGGTGACTTCGCAATGACATCTGATGCCATCATGGCCAGGGCTCCTCCAGGTAAGATAATACAACTCCAGGTAAGATAATACAACTCCAGGTAAGATAACATAACTCGAGGTAACAGATTCAGATGAAAACTGAAATCAGAAAGCAGAGTATTGAAAAAGATGAATCTTTTGTATAGTATCGGCTAAGGCTGCAGCTGGGGCCTCGCATAAAAATGGCCAATGTACTACTAAATCTACATTTGAATGCTTCCAAGTAAAAATGTAGTCCGTCCTTACAAAGAAGACACAGTGTAGATAATATTTTATTTACAACATCAAATATCTTACAACATCAAAACAATACATATATAGAACAAAACAGAATACTTATGATGCCGATTATCAATTTCAAGTCATTAACATGCAAATGAATGCACTGCAGTGTCAAACTTCTGTGAAATGTCACATAAAGGTAGCAGACAGATTGGATGAGATAGAAAAATCTAGCATGGAGTATAACGTACGATATCTCTGTCCAAGATGCAGGAAATTATTATCTCAATATTTGTTCACAGTGGCCCCTAAGGTCAGCCCTGACTACGTTCCTCGTGACATCATTGCCAAGGCTGGAGAGGAATTCAAGATCGTAATACCATACATAGGAAACCCTACCCCTAAGACAACTTGGAGTCTTGTAAGTAGTCTTAAAGAATTTGGTCAAAATTTATTTATTGTCTGATTTTGTTCAAATTTTGTATCTAGGTATAGGTATTTTATAGCACTGATATCCTTTTTCTGATGCATTATTGTAACTATG
This sequence comes from Crassadoma gigantea, assembly GCA_032360845.1. Taxonomy (NCBI): domain Eukaryota; kingdom Metazoa; phylum Mollusca; class Bivalvia; order Pectinida; family Pectinidae; genus Crassadoma; species Crassadoma gigantea. The sequence continues at coordinate 14,438 of JAULCA010171053.1, read as the reverse complement.
GGGTACTTCCGTAATGGCCCTTAGTTACAATAAGAACTTACTATCCCCTCCCAATAAAAGCTTTTTTACGTTGAAGTGACGTCAAGGTAACTTTTACTATATTGAGAAAAACTACGTCATCACTCTTTATGACTTAATTACTCAATGAAATAAGAATCTATTATCTATTGAAGAATACAGTCACTGGAGCAGATACTGATACACCATTGCCTCCTCTGTTCGTTTCCTCATACATATGACACATGTTGTATAATGTTACAGGATTTGTATCACTTGTGATGCCTTGTAATGTTTATTATTCTTCTGCTAAGAACTTTTTCTCAAACTCACATGAAACTCTGTGTGATTATTGGTGGGCATGTATAAGTGTGTAAGAACCTTTTTTGCTACTGTACACCCAAACCAGGCCATTAAAGCCTCTGATTGGTTGCTACTGTACACCCAAACCAGGCCATTAAAGCCTCTGATTGGTTGAAAATTAAATATTGACAGATTCTTATCTTTCGGTATGTATTATGCCCTTATGAACAGTAGGGTGACTTCCATGAGCATCAGTTGTGACTGAAGGGGCAGTTAGGGGACTTTTCTAACCGCCACTGTTACTATCAGACCTTACTGAGTTGGTGTTGTATCTGGCTTCGTTTTGCAGCAGGTAACCATGGTACCATTCTTTTTTATCATTTCCACAGAGTGGTGTTAGTGTACTGGAGGATAGCCGCATCAAATTCAAAAATGACCCCACTGAGGTTAAGCTGGTCAACAAAAGTGCAAAGAAGAGTGATGCCGGAAAGTACAACATCATGTTGCAGAATGAGAAGGGTTTCGACTCCCTCTATGTCAATGTCATTGTTGTTGGTAAGTTTATCGCAAATTTTCAAAATATTTCTAAAATTATTTCATTTATTTGAAAGGTATCTTTATGAACTACCAACTTTAAGTTTTGTTATGAATTGAAATATTTATGAAAACATGTAATGTGTACATTAAAAACTAACCATTGATGTAATTTAAGCTTAGACTGAAACACAAATGTTTTACTTATCAGACAACACTTGCAAAATTTTAGAGCATGTCAAATAGAGACCATAAAAATTTAGTGAAATAAAATGACCTTGACCTACTATCAAGGTCGTATGGGAAAAAAATACATTCACTGACTACTTCATTAGAACCTAAATGTCTAGAATCATTTTATTTTGCTGGTAGCATTCAGGAACGGAGCCCTTCAAACTTTGAAAAACAAAATGAGATAGATTGCTATAAATGTATAACGTGTCACTGGGGTCAAATATAGCTCATGTGGCATGGCTTTGTTCTGGAAATGGGTGTAAATATTGAAAAGAATACTCCTTTAAGTATGTGCTTATAAGTATTTTGTTTGTCATTGTAAATTCAAGATAAGTTTTCAGGAGAGCTATTCTGTCTTTTCGTATTGCAGAGTTTTCTGCTTTTGTGAGCAGGTATTGATTGTTACATCATCTGTTTGAGAGAAATGTCATGAATGTAACAAAAGAAAAAAAGTTATTTTCTCACACAATTGAAAACTTATGTAACATTCAATACCTGCTCACAAGAGCAGATAACTCTGCTATATGAAAAGACGGAATTAAGACCTCTGGCCTCTGGTTTTAATATATTTTGAATCTATGTTAAGAGTTTGTTGTATATGTGTATTACAGATTCTCCAGGTAAACCAGAAGGTCCCCTGGAGGTTAACGACATCACACCTGACTCCTGTAAGCTGACATGGTATCCCCCCAGGGTAGGTAGTCCTCCAGTCACATCACATTTCGTTCTGCCATATCTTCTACTCTCCTTTTTTATGCCCCTGCCATAAAATGGGGGGCATATAGTGTTGCCCAAGTCCATCCCGTCCCGTCCTGTCGCATCCCGTCCATGATACTGCCTCATTAAGTTATGGAGATGGAAATAACATAGAGAAAAAACATATGAATATTAAAATCAACTTATCAACTTTAAGTGTAGTAACTCGTGTGTGCAATATGTTTCAGGGTATCAAGATCAAAATGGTTGTAACATTTTATAAAACACTGAAACTAATTTCAGATGGCAGCGGGGACATTTAAGTCTTACAGACATTTTCTAGTATTGCTAGTTATCCCTGTTATAATGTTTTATGTATACATTTATGTTACATTCCACAATAACGTTAGAAAAGTATCCTAAAGTAACAGTGTCCATCTGTATGTCTTTCCGGCTGGGTAGTGTAGTGGTAGGGTGCTGAGGCTGTGACTGAAGGGTTGCGGGTTCAAGTCACATCACAGCACGACACTGTGTTGTATCTTTGAGCAATATACTTTACTCCACCTATTCCTGTCCACTCAGCTGTAAATGAGTACTTAGTTGGGCAGTGCTAGAATTGTTGAATGTTAACTGTGAGCGCCAAAATGGCAGCACCGACTGTATGCTCCCAAGGGAGAAAGATATTGGCTGGTTGCAAAGGCCCTATAACCACGGATAATAATTTGTTAACTGCTTTGAGATAACCTATGAACTAGGTTGTGATAAAGCTGTATATAAGAATCTTAAATTATTATTATTATTATGTGCTTAATGTTAATCTGGGAATGAATTGGTCTTTGTAGGATGATGGTGGTAGCCCCATCACTAACTACCGTGTGGAGAAGATGGACAAGAAGTATGGTAACTGGGAAAGTGTCAGCAAGTACGCACGGGGCACAAATTTCGAGGTCATGGACCTTGTTGAAGGTCATGAATACTGTTTCCGTGTCATGGCAGAAAATGAGCATGGAGTCAGTGAACCAATAGAGACCGCGACATCAGTGATTGCTCAACATCCATACAGTAAGTTTGTATTGACAGAAGATTGCTTGGACCAAAATTTTTTTTTTTTGCTTTAAAAATTTGGCAGTTAAGCTTATGTTTTACCTATTTCTCAAGAATAACTTTCTCACATTCCCCTTGCTAAACCTCTAGTACTGTGCTAGAAAATAGGCCAAATAACAACCCAACCTCATTTTGAAAGAAAACAATGTCATACACACTAGTATGAAATTTTGATCAAAAGTAAAATTACCACAAAGTGCTTTTAGTGTTTACATGAATCCATCAAACAAATAGGAAAAAGATCAATCTTACATAGAACCATGATGGTATGATAGTGGGAACCAAGATCTGTTGAGGATTTCTTGTTTTTGTATTATCTGAACCCAATTATATGATTGATGTCCAACTGGGCTGATTCTTGGGAACATGATTGTCCTGTGTGTAATGATTGGTCCCTGTATGTAATGATTGGTCCCTGTGTGTAATGATTGGTCCCTGTATGTAATGATAATGACTGATGTTGATAGCTGCCCCAGACTCCCCTGTGATTGGTCCCTGTATGTAATGATAATGACTGATGTTGATAGCTGCCCCAGACTCCCCTGGTAAGCCGACAGTGGAG
>JAULCA010170831.1:0-14691 GCA_032360845.1 Crassadoma gigantea | reverse complement strand
CGGAAGAGCCAATCGATACGATTCGAACGCTAAAGCCGATCGATATGAATTCGGCCGCTAAAGCCGAACGATATGGACCCGAACGCTTTAGCCGATCTAGCCGCAAAACACGAACGCAAGACGAACGATGACCAGCCGCGAACCGACCGCTACTCAAACGCAGGACGCACGCTAACCGAACGGAGGCCGAACGATTCCCAAGTGGATACTTGGGCGTAATTTTAACTGTACCATGTTACCCCTGCAGAGTCGTGGATTGTCTACCGTGTCTTCTACTAAATTGACATTAAAGGACCAGTCTTCCTTAATTGATTGATGGATCAATATCAAGGAAAAGAAAACAAAATAGCAACGAAACCAATGAAAATCAACAGAGAATCCGCATGATTGCTGGTGATGATGTATACGGGATTGAACAGATTCTTAGTTGACATTGATATTGTCCTGCTGTCCCCGTTATTTTGACGTTCGTGGAATTTACAGGAAACCCTCGTTATAATGCCCCTTATTTCATATCTTACCTCATTTACCGCTAAAATGTCTAAATGTTCTGTTGTTTCTTTTTCTGAAGAAAACCTCTATAAATTTCCCTCAAGTTGTCGCCAAACCCCTTTATAATGCCAAAATGTATATGAACAAATGATGGCACTTTAACGAAGTTTAATCGTGTATGTTTTTGCTTTATCACTGTTATCAGATATCTAAGTATTGGAATATTGTTTTTTGGTTTGAATAAGTATTGTTTCGTTATAGTAAGACGATTTACTTTAAATTAGAGAAATTCGCTTCCGGAAATAAACCTTATGTGTATGGATGACAAACTCAAATTTTAATTCTGTATTCGTGCGAAAAGCAGTAACAAAAGTACAGTCCAATTGTTTCGTGTTTTTTTTTTGTCTAGCCGGTTTTAAATACTTTGCTATTTAATTTAGAAATCAACAAAAGATGGAATTTGATCATATGATCAGCCCAATAGATTAGGAAGGACATATTGCCTATCATACGAACGTACATGGGCTGGTAGCTACTTTTGACGGACATCAGCACACCTGACTCTTGGTTATCACGTGATCAAGTATTTGATATATACACCTATTAACTTTGAAGAGTCAAATAATCTGACCGCCGATTGACCAATGTCCAGGAAAAGATAAAAAACGAAACCAACGAAAAAAGTTGCAGAGAATTAACAGACTCGTTGATATCAGAGACGTATAAAGGGCCTGGACCGATTTTTAGATATTCTTGCTAAATATAAACTTTTAGTGTGGTCTTTTGACGTTTATATAGGAAAGAATATGTATGAAAAAGGTGATGCGTGTTTTTACAGTCTTAAATGAGAGTAATCAATGATCTTTTATTTTGTGGTGATGAATTATGTATCGCTAATGAAATCTTTATTTCTGGAACATCCTAAATTCGCCAACATGTTTGCTTCTTTTATGGTTTCACGTTATGCGAGGCAGTTGGAAAAGCGTTAAAATGACACTGAATTCTAAGTTCACGGTATAATGAAATGCATTTTTCTGAATATACCCATATAGCGGGTTGCAGCGTAAATGTAATAAATAATGTATAGTCGTATTCTGAAAGACACTTAACCGTTTAATGATGGCTTAACAGCTAAAATTAAAAGCCATTGATTTGATCGCCATTTTGTAGCTAGTATATTGTTTGGTGTTGTTGAACGTTGGCATTTATCGTCACTGTTCAGTTTATCATTGTGTTTATAGTACAAGTCAGGACCGAAACAAACTCACACCTTTCATGGATAAATATGGCAATACTAGCTTGATAGGCAATCAACACTGGAGTGATTTTTATTATTTACAAAACTGAACTATATGTATTAATAAATCTGGTTAGACGTGCACTAGAGAGGCTTAGAAACTTTTAGTGAAACACAAGAGTACAGCCAAACGAGATGTCGCGATAGTTGACGAGAGCTTGAGTTAACGATGTCGCTGTACGCATTGTGTTATTCATAGAAATTCGGAAATTCGACGATCTATTTACAAGTTTGTTTGGACAAACTTCATACTATTGATATATCTTCAGTAAGTAAATGTAAGAGTTAAAAATAACACCAGACTATGCTCAAATATAAGTACACTCCTTCCAGATTGCGGGTTTCGAATATATTTTGCTTTAAGAATTAACGGTTTGCGTAATTTACGCTGTAATAAAGACATTGAATATATGTATTCAATTGATGATTTTGAAGAGTTGTGTCCAGATATGGCGATAGTAGATTTTTGTTGATCTCATTTCATGTGAGTTGAGACAGGTAGACAATTTGAGCATGTAAGAGTACTTAACGAATGTCTTACGATATATTTAAGACTAAATATTGACTCGATAATTAGGTGAGATAAAATATTTCCTTGGTGTCATTTCTGTCCGTTTGTATTTGAACAATTGGATGTTTTGTTTGTTAATGGTTTCATCAAGGTGGTTAAAGACGGGAATATCTAGCACAGACCAAATCCAGGTAGATTTAGGTAAACATTTCGACCATATAATAGTGTCAGGTCGCTGCATGCTTGTATATTTTGAATGGAGAGGCATTTTCATCATGTTCCAACCTTTTCTGAATCTTTGTTGTGTGTGTTGCATATTTTTAAACGGATTTGTTAAAAATAACAGTTTTTGACCAAATTATATTGTAATTCGTCAGATGGGTTTTTTTGGGTATTGCCGAAAAAAAAAAAATTTGAACAAATTATACTTCATTAGATTGAATATTGTCAACTTGAGTATTGCCTACAAAATCTTACCCGTGTTTTTTATTAACATATACTTCGTTAAATGGAATACTACCAGCTTGCGTACTGCCTACAAAATCTTACGCATGTGTTTGATCAAATTATACTTCGTTAGATGAAATATTGTCAATTTGATCTTAATGTTCATCCAGTATTTCATTAATTAAATACACAAATCAGAGAATGGTGTTCATCATTGTATTTTCCAACGATAGATATTATGAGCATAATGGGCGAACCTTTATACATATTCATGTAAAGATAATGTTTGATAAAAACAATCTGCATATTTAAACAATCAAACAAAACGAAAAAGGAAACAGGAAACACAGAAACGCTAAATTTGTTCAATAAGTAAGCCGGCCCCGCGGAGATCTGAGTTGTAGAGTCTATGTTTTCACCCAGTATTTTTTCTGTCTTTAAATAAAAATCATCACGGTTTGTATATAAACACTATTGTACAAGAGTCAAAAATATATACTATTTGATAATGGTTCATTGTTACTATTTATATACATTTCTTCCCAATCTGAGCATGTGCATGCCTCTTGTTTCAACACTGTGTTCTGAGTCTGATCCGCTATCATCAACGTCCTTTTTACCCAAGCGCATCATGCGTAATGATCTGTCACCGTCATCGGGACGCTTGCCAAGACGAAGCATGCGCAAACGTTTTCCAAGACGGAGCATGCCCAGAGATCGTTTGTCGTCTCCTTTATTAGCTTCCTGTTGGATTTCACTTCTACCAAGTCTGAGCATACTCATTTGCCGTTTTCCGAGTCTCAACATATTCATTCCGCGCCCGAGTCTTAGCATGTGCATTCCGCGTTTGTCTACATCGCTATCCTCCGAATCCTTGGCGGGTTCGAGAGTGTAAACGTAGTCGTACATTTCATCTCGCCCCAGTCTGGGGAGGGGCAGAGCACGCTCACCCCCGTAAAGAATGCGTCCAACTCTCGGTAATGGTAGTGCTTTTTCTTCTTCATTTTTGTCTTCCTCTACATCTTGGATATAAGCGCCTTTCTGTGTAGCGTCCTGTTTGTCCTGTTCGTCTGTGGAGCGCCTGAAACGCCCTGGGCGCGGCGCCAAACGGATTTGTCTGGGTGACTCATCGTCAAGATCGTAGATACCTTCGCCGCTCTCGTCGGTGTTTAACCTGTCAGATCCTATGTGTTCTAAAAGCCACTGTAGCTCAGCGTCTTCGCGATCCTCGCGGCCGTACCTGGGAAGGGGCACCTGTCTGCGATGATTAAACTTGTCTCCCAGAACTGATACTAATAGGTATTTGAGTTCGTCTGAGCTTAGAGTGTCCAGAGATCGGCCAATTCTGTTCATGGGCATGCTACGCTTGCCTAAGCGCAGCATCTGAAGACCACGCCCTAATCGCAACATACTGAGCCCTCCCCTTCGTACTCTGTTAAGCGGGGATCCATTTTCCTCTGATGTGTTATCATCGTCTGTTGAACCTGGAAGATATAATCAGAAAAAAAATATTAGTCATGTATTATGAACTTCAAGATAAAAAATATAATTGTGTTCAAGTTTATTTTGAAAAACAACAATTAACCACTAATCCGTTCGTTTATAAACCGGATGTGAAATCAGGCACTTTCGGAACTTGTTATGAATAGTTTATATTTCATCATGATAACAGATCTAGAAACAGTAAACAAGAAACACCAACTTTTGCCTTACGGATAAAGAGCAATAACACATTGACAAAGTGTAAAGCGTAACATATCGACATTTGATCGAGAATGGAAAACACCAGGACAGACTTTTGCCCACCAGACAACATCGTTAACGCTGCGCTACCGAGTAACACCTAAATGGCGTGTACTATTTAGTTTGACGGAGTGCTTTTGACTGGTTGTAAGGTTACGAAGGTTGCAAGATAAACTTTACTGTCAATGAAATGGTCGTTTGTCACAGAGCTGTGTTAAGCGTGGCGTCTGTACAAGTTTGTCGGTAAACAGGGAGTGCGGGATTATGTACTCAGTGTCTCGATAAACTGATGCGATCCACCGAGTCTCGGCTAATTACTCCCGATCGATTAATCGAGCTGGTACAGGGATTTGTATGTGGAAGGAGGGAAGGGGTTAAAGTCAGGGATGAGAAGTACGTTCTATGACCTTAACTACAAATATCACTGCCCAACTGAAGTATCCTTAACACTGAAACAAAATGGGAATCCAAATAAAAAGCCAGAAAGCAAAAAATCCTTTGTTCATAGGAACATTTTTTTTAAATATTATTTTAAATTTAGTCTCGGTATCATTGATGTTGATTTATGGATTAAAATTCTATTCTTGAATGCTCATTCTTTAAAACTGTAATCGCGAATCTTTTATTTTTACTGGAGATAAACATAATGTCACCCCACCCCAATCTATACACTCATTAATGATTTTATTTCTGAACTTCGAGAAGAATAATCAGAATAATAGTTATTTTCTGAGATATAGAAGAAAAAAACATAAAGCACGTGTTTCGTGCTTGTTACTGACAAAGCCAATTATTTGATTTTAGCTGATTGCATTCAGAAATATGACGATGACATAAGCGACCCATCAACGGAAACGGATTCACGTATCTCGACATGTAAAGGGATCGAGTAATCAGAAAAGCGGAGAAATTCCGGCTAATCTTTCAAACCAATCTATCATTTAGAGTAAATTAGATGAAGTCGTGATGCGGAAAATATTTTATCAATAACTATATGGGGACTGGTATGTTTGCTGTTACTGATTCTTCAGATATAGCGCCATTTAAACTGATTCTGCCGTATCATAGATTATTAATGTTTCGTTTGAATTTAACACTCTGCTGAATATTTATATCTGAAACGGTTTGTTTTGTATGAATTAATAACACATCGAATCAGATATACATATCAGAATAAATGGAAATTCGATAAATGTTTAATCAAAATTTGAAATTAGAATTCCATCACTAATACCAGATAGTACATGGGAAGGTGCAGCATGGCTTTTACTGACGCAGAGAAAAGAAGTGTTAATTTTTTATCAGTTCTGTTTGACGTGAATCTCGCGACAACACTCATATTATAACTTTAACCGGCTATTTCTGGACGGGAGAGTCCTAACTAAAGGAAGAGGTCTCCTAGGGGTTGTTCTAATCATCTCCTTGTCAAGGTTATCTATGTAGAATTGAATCTGATTGTTCGCTGCTCAGTTCTGATTGAATTACCAGAATGTTAGGTAGGGGTGTTCGCCTTTACATGTGGGCTTACACCCACACTAAAATCTGCTTGAGTGATGTATTCCAAATAATACGTATTTCACAATCGAGACAATCGGCAAAATTAGTACATTTAAATAATCTATTCCTTTATTGATAATACTTATTGATAATCATTATTTAAAAGAATTTAGTAACTCTTTTCATAAAAAAAAGAATATTTAAAACTGGAGATATGATATTTTTTTACTAATAATAAAACTAATAAATAAATAAGTAAGTAAATAAATGAATATCATTGTTTTAAGATTTTTTATTATTCGTTACACTCAGCTGTAGACTTTCTGAGCTGTTCTCTTACTATCATTGAACCGCTTTTTTCCCCATGTGTTTCCTTCCATATGAATATTCTGATTCAAAGATTAAGAAATCCGCCTTTTAAACAATGACAATGTAACAGAAAAAAAATACATCAATACAAATTAATTCCTAAACATAACGGACAGATTCTATCAAAAATCTCCATATTCCACTGTTAAATAGTTTGTTAGATAAATGATTATTTGACCTTGACATTGAAGAGCAACTCGTATTCTACAGAATGCGGTTTCTGGAGACATATTAATACTAGAAATTATAGATTTATCGTTGCAAAACTAATTTTATATCTTTTATCTCATTGAATAAATCCTGACTGGTGTACGATGAGAAAATTTATAGCTTTATAATTCTGGTGTCATTGCTCCGGTGTGCAACTCAGACGCCTCTATGACGTCTACTGCGCGGGCACAAGGGGAGATAATCGATAAAAATGGTTCGTTGAGTGAGAAGACTGCTGATGATTTGCAGGGGATTTACGACATTTTCAGACATAGTGTCTTTATAAAATCACATCAATAATCGCTGTTTTTAGGCTTAGAGATGAAATATCTGATCGCCTAGTGGACGATTGATCTGTCTATTCAGTGAAAAAGTTGACGACCGTCGTATGCCAGACTCCGGTACATGTTTCCAAGTAGGCAACCTATAAGCCCATAAACTTTATCCTGATGACTTTTAATGGCACCCCCGCCGTGTTACGAGATAATTGCTCATAAAACAATGTCATCTTAATTTCTGTCGAGGTTTTGGCAAACAATCACAGGTGCCTTAACTCATGTTTTCTCTCAGGGCAGGGCGCTGTGTGTTCGCAACTAGCCCGCGGTGACGTAAACTTAAGTTATTGTGAATGGTTGTTCACGTTAAATACGTTTCTGGAGCCGTTATGGAAATATAGAAGGCCATAAAAAGTATGGATCTCTAAACGCTCGAAGGCCATTATATATTACCTACGTAATGAGTTAAACGGAACATCCATTCATAAAATTGTGATGTTTATGTTAGCTCTGCTTCAAAACAGGATTGATATATTATAAATTCAAGCAACTCGTGTCAGGAGAGGAAATAGGGAAAACTTTAATTTTCGTAAAACCTTGAAATTAGACTTTTATGCTATGTATGTAATTTTATCGTTAAGGTGACAGCACTCTCGACAGTTTTTAGTACAAGGCGACAGTTTGCCGTGATCGGCCATTATCGGCCGTTCTTTTCTTGAAACTGTAACAGTTTATGTGTCATACTAGCATAATTTGGTGTATGATGGCTTCATAGGTCGTTAACTAGAATAACAACTGGCTCCAATCGACCCCCCAAACTCTTCCATTTTCATACGTGATTAACGCGCCATTTACCACTTCCTTTACAGTCGAAAGTTTATAATTGTTAAACAACTGATATATGTTTCACGTGACTGTGACGCACATCCGTTTACGTGTGACGGTTTCTTAGAATATCCGGCCCTTTTTTGATATACACGTATATATATATATGTTGTGTCTTAAACAGTTTCAAAGTCTGTTTGTTTATATCTCCGCACTACTTGTAAGGAAGAATACGGTAAACTACTAATACAAATCTAATTTTATGTTTATTTCTATATATCTGAAATCCATTAAGGTTTAACCTGTTCTCGCTTGTCTTCAAAACTGATGCAAGAGCAACATTTTTAATTTTTAACTTTTTAATACAGTTAGCAGTCCGAGTCGCAGACTTAATTCTACAGCAATCGACCGAACAAACGTTAAAATGCCCAAACACATACTCTATCGAACGCCTTCGTGTTTAACCATATTAAACAAATTATTTGTATTAGCAATGCTCTCAAACATTACTTGCTTTTTAGTGATTTTTATTTTCAAATAAAACTTATTTCTAATGCAATTTAGTTATATCCTCATTTTCCTGTCGCGTGTACACGTGTTAGATTTTTCGGTATTATATGTTCGCTATCAATTATTTCTCATTTCAATGATTTCGAGTGGTTTAGGTATTTGTACTTAACCGAGGCAGGTACCCGCCTGATTGATCTCGACACTGTGTTATTGTCCTTTGTAGACAGTACCACTGTGATAATGGGTAGCTTCTATACACCAGAATTAATATTAATAACTACTTTACCTTAATTCAATAATAAGGTAATACCCAGGCTTGCAGCAGAAGTGCCGGAAGTGAGAAAAATAGCCCATTGAACGATGGGATAATGGTAGGGTAGAGTGTAGTATCTGGAGAGGATGCGGACAAAAGAATTGCGGATTTTCCTGATTGACGGATGCGGCTAAAACTATCACGTGACTGGTCATTATGTTGCACTTGACCGCCTACGATTCTCACCTGAGTGTGTCCAAGTTTAATATGAGTCTGACTATAAGTTGTACACACACACACCTATGAATGACAAGAACTTAATAATATTGATGATGCTATACTTAACCCGTACTTATCACTCGTACAGTAATGTATAAATGTAGTCATACATTCGTGGTTATATAATAATGTAAAAATCTACGTAATCACTTCGAATTCATGTAATATTTCCCGGTTAAACGCAAAGTTACGGTCGTTATCCGCTCAGTAAGATCAAATTGTATATCCATTAATATTTCTAAGAGAGGATATTGATATAGACTGATGATATGAATGAGTTAACTTAATGTCGAATAACGCGAATACCTAAAATCTAATATAAAACTGTGCATAAAACGTAATTGTTATGTATATCATATATTTTCATTAAAAGATTGAACGCTTCAAATGACGTTTTATCGGTGTTATGAAAAGTATCTTTGACAAGACCGAGAAAAGAGAAAGAGAGACATTTAATTTTCTCCCAATAATTCTTTTTCACACTACGGTAAAAGTAAATATGGACCGTTACCTTGAGCAACGGCCATACCAGGTTACCCAATATGGCTCAACACCCACACCATCAACAAATAAACGCGCCCTCTAGTGGAATACAAACAGTGTACCGACAAACACTCTATACATTTTACCACGAACGAACAAAAACGTAATGATAAAATTGTGTCAATATATAATTAGAGCAAACATAACCGGTATTATCTTCACACAACTCTGGCATGTAAATTTCCAAAATTAAAAGCACACATATTTTGTTTCGTGCAACCGTGGCACTTAACGTTATAAATACAATCTGTTTGACTAGCAATGTTAACATTCAATTAATTTTAGCCTTTCAAACCTTCCAAGCAATAAATCTATTGAAAGCGGCTAGTTTCTCATGTTTTGTGTTCCAAGTAACTTCACACTGACGTCTCTATATGTGTAATCACCGCAAAAGGGTAGAATATTTCTTGTCCGTTTGTCATCTAAACAATTTATACGACACGGTTAACGATTTATTGATTAGTTTTAATTATTCTCAAACGAAATAAGAGACGGGCATCGAAAATTAAGCATCGACAAAGAAAAAGGCCACAAAGAAAATAATATATAAATCAAGGGAAAATGACTGAGTAGGCTACTTCCGGTACCGGTTAACCATGTCTTGCCGAAGTACATGTGACCCCCATTTAGCCAATTCAATGGTGTTACATAATGGCGTTCAAATTAACACCCACTTGTTGCCCAGTTAACGAACCCTGACTACAGCTCCCGGTAATACAGGTGTTTTATACGACAAAATCAACAAGGTCACATGTCATGGTGGTATACGGATTTCATTTCTCTGACGACCACGATTCCGGGGACCATCAATGCCACAAGGGACACGTGACCTATGGTACGGAACTGGCCAGTGAACTCGATCATAAATCAATGTTTTTTTTTTCTTTGATGGGTAAAATTATCTCAAAGAGCCCAAAGACACAATTATTAATTGATCAGTCTAATGTGTATAATGGCGGCCATTCGTGCCCTCTCGGACTGTAACCGGTTGCGCACTACATAAAGCAGTGTTGGGGCTTCCGGCAAACAACCGCCGACTACTGTGTCATTGTCACCGACACGCTTGTCATTTTCTCAGACGTGTCATATCATGGTACAATAACGCACTCCGTCGGCAGTCACAAATTTGCACTTTTGTTCTCACGAAGAAAACATTAACAATGATGTTACTTTCCTTTGTGAAATAAAAAAAAAATTATTCTGTCCATTTTTTTTGTTTTTATTAAAGATTATGGATTTCCATTCACTTAATGTGTGGATATTGCCCATCCTGGCCTCTCTTTAAAGAAACAGTTATATTGTAGCGGAGAGAGAAAATATTGACAGCATCAATGTATGGATGTGATGTAGTAATAAGATAATACAGGTTTTAAATTTAGTTGTTAAAATTCAAACATAATAGAAATGTTTTCTAAATAAACGGAAGCGCTCAATGAATCACCAAAAAATATTATATATTATTAATGAATAAGAAAAATACGAAACTAAACATGTTTGCCAATTCAATCACCCCCTGAATTTATTTCTATATACTAGATACTAGTATCGATGATTTTTGGCTCGTTTAGTAAACGTCTTCCTAATTCGATAATGTAATAATCTATGTCCAAGTTCTAACATTAATGTGAGTTTAGATGTATTCTGTATTATGTTGTAATCTTATTTCGCCCTAAACCCAGAATATGCTTGTCATCTGTGAAGGAATTACCGAGATTTTGACAAGATTACTTAAAGGGAACAATGGATAAACTGCGCCACCTCTGTGTGCTGGAGGTCAGGGTCAATTCACCAACTATGGCAGAGGATACCTAGACGCACGTTTTTATAAGTAATACGTTTGGAAAATCATTGAGAAAGGTAGTGCTATGCAGATAAACAAAGTATACAAGTTTCGGAATTAAAAGTATGCAGGTTTCACTTTCAGGACTAATAAAATTGTATTGAAAAATTGTATGTGTCTATGATGTTTTGAGAATGCCAGAATGGGCACACTTTTCCCAAACAAACTAATTATACATATCAACTAACGATAGCGTTTAAGACGTACATTTAAAAAAAAAACATTGATCATCGCTAGCGGTTTGTTAAATGTATCTTTGTCTGCTAACTATTGAATAATTCGTGAATTAATCACTTTTTTTGTTATGTCTGTTTGTCGAAAATAGATTTAATTATCGTCTATACACATTTGTTGTTTTTAAACAACAAGATATAATATCTTCGCATTTTTGTTGAATGTGCGACGGTATTTAACCCGACTGAAGATAGGTCCAGAGTAATTAGAACAATCTATGATTGGATAGACGATTATTGAGTTGACATTGCAATGTTTGCGACGAAGCACGATAGCTCCTGACCGACGATTGGCTATTTATCTGATTTCGAGTGTTCCGTACCAATGGCTGTCTCGGACCTCGTCCTGTTTCTGCCGATAAATCAGCGCTTATCACAAGCATCTTTCCTTTCATTGAACTCGCTTCCGCTAAGAATTGGTTCGATTACTGATCCAAAGTGTTTATCTGAAACTAAGACTGCTTTTCCGCTCGAATTTAAATCATTTGACGTCACAAACAACCGCTCTGTAACGTGAAAGATCGACATCCAACGTGCCAACAGTCAGTTGTGTTCCGGATTTTTAGAGCTTGGTCCGGATCCGATTTTGTATTTTGGTGTGTTTATTTCCGATTCCTGTGCTAGAACTGTTTTAAGTTGTTTGTCTCAGCTAGTTTGTCTTTTGTTTCTATTTAAAGTGATTTATAATGAACTTGTATTAATTATCAAAGATATATATACCTCTTTAAGATAATGGAACTTTCTAGATTGGTTAACCATGTGTAGTTTTCGATCAATCTTCCGGAGAAAGTTGAATAGAAGCAATAAAGATAACATCATAAACAGATTCCTAAAATCGACAATACAATGCATGTTTTAATTCAAAATACACGTAAAAGTATAGCAAACCACCAAATTTTACTACGATTTCTACGAATGATTTGAACGGTTTCTCCGTTTTATTAGAAGATTTGCTATGAAAGCTACAAAGGGCCTTATTATAGGTTAAACGAGTGTCGACTTTTCAATTAGCTGTTTAAAGAAAAGTTTAAAGCCAATAAATACATAATCATGTATAAATCTGAAAGCTTTAATGATGCTGTGTACTGGTTTGTCAACCTAAACGAGCTTGCGTAGTTGTTAAATTGAGCGCAGAACAATATGCGTCTGTCTGATCTTTTACAGAAAAACAGCTAACAAAGGAAAATATGTAAATCGTAAAATATTAAAGGAAACATTTTAAATGTTAGCTCCGTTTATCCGTAGTTAAATTGTAATGGGTACCATAGGCCAACAGTTGAGAAGCGTTTTATGGCGACTGAAGGAATATATTACGGTCCTAGTGATGATCGCCCACAATAATTTAGTTTGACTATGTAATTGAAAAACGCTCGAATGCCGTGAATTCTGCAACGGCTCTGGAGTGTTATACCGTATCAGAAAGTATGATCCGTGCTTAGTGCAAGCGTCTTTCATGTGGCCTAATCACAACCCTCAAGTCGGGAAGAAACAGGTTATGTAATTAGTGGTAATTTAAATAAGACATAATATATCATACGTTTGCTAGTCGCCTTTGACATTTCGTCCCTATCCGCTAACTTGGCTAAAGTACCTCTTGTCGCTAAGGCGCAATCCACCGCGCCATCGGAACAGAACAGTAATCCGGTAATTGCATCTAATTGGCCATTTCTTATCTCTGACTGTTAAGACTAGATGCTTATGCTCCGGCATGACTGAGTTAATACACTTTTATGCATGTTTAGAAGAGGGAAGCTGAGAAGTAAAGCGCCTAATTGAACTCTCGTAAACGTTATTAACGTCACGAAGTATTGCGTCGAATATGTCCTACCATGCATATGCTTTGTGCATCATGCTGGCTTTTTGCCACCTGGAAAACGATTTTGACAATAGTAAGCACAGTCAAGTGTCAAATTGACTGGGTTGTAAAAGATAATGGAAAAAAATGTGAATCTGTTTATAAACGCTAAACCTCAATTTGACTTAGTCAGATTCCTAACTTCATCAAGCTTTGGTTGCTAACCACACGTTTTGACTATGACCGTGTGTGAGGCGCTTGGGTCCTGTTGTCAGACAAAAACCTAAATTTCTAATGCGTTATCATGAGTGATGAACGCGTATCAGCGCGTATGAACCAATCGGCTTTGACAATAACAATCGCTTCCTTTTATTCCAGTTATGGCCAAATTGTTTATGGAATAAACCCGGTCCTTGTCACTCTGGACAGCGATAGAATTTTAAATCATGGCGGAAGCAAGCCGAACCTGATCCCATACATTAGTTGTTCCGTGTTCTATTAAACATTCATCAGGAAATTGTTAATAAAGATGAGTTAGGACAATAAAATGCCGATAACAATCAGAATTTATTGACAATAGTTACCTATTGCATAAAGGTGGAAACCATTTAAAATGACGCTAACAGAGTTGATATGATTTGACATGTCGCGGAAGTGGCTTTTTTCAGCTCCAAACGTATCTGGTTTCATTGGTAATGTAAATTTGAGATAAAGCTTTAATGATAAATAAGATATGGCATTGAATCAGATGATAAATGGACAGATTTTTATGACAATGTTAGCACTTGAAATTGTGAAAATATTTAAACACGGATAGCATGACCGAATCAATGGTGACCCCGCCTTTAATTGTCACAGTTTGATTGACTTATTCACCGTTTTAGAGGATTTGTGAACTATATTTTATTTATCGTCATATCGTGTTTTCAATAATGCAATGTTATTTAATATGACGATGTATTTATGCTTATATAGTATTTTTTTTATCTGAGTCTAGAATTGTGTCAATGACACAATAATAATTTACATTACTTTGGATATATAAGGATAATAATTTATACAAATATGTTTTACTTTGTTTAATATCTATACAATGCATAGTATTTTATATGACATGGTATAATATAGCTCTTTTAACATACGTTTAAACATATTACTATTGTAATATATTTAATGTTTTACACAGATTTGTGCTACTTAATTTGATCTTATATTGTATAATTGTATTTATTCCACCTTAGTTTCTTATGTGATGTTGCATTAAACATTACCGTGGAACTATAAACCGTTAAAAATTTTGATTTCAGAGCTTACGTTGAATGGCTATCATTGAACAAACTTGAAATCTTTGACGGTAGTATTCTAATTTTGGTACTCAATACATTTCCCTGTAGAAATAAGCAATGCTTTTATTTTCATATTTTTATCATGTATGAGGTGTTTACTCCAACTTCCCTATCAATCCAGTGTCCTCAAGCTCAACTGGAGTAGTATTACCCAATGACAACTAAAATAATTCCTTTAATACCTTTCATAATCATATCATACTACATTATTGATTCCTGTAATATC
>JAULCA010170609.1:0-14695 GCA_032360845.1 Crassadoma gigantea | reverse complement strand
AAAAAAAATAAATAAATCCTCTTTAGGTTTTTATTAAACTTCTATATGACCGTATTTATTTATAATTTTTTGAGATATGTCAATAGTGTCAATCAATATTAAAATGTTATGCTTTATAACCACACATGGTGATGAATGATTAGGTTTTAATACGAAAAATACCCGAACAGTTTGGTATTTATTTTGGGAGTGTTTTCGGAGACGCCGATTTAGAGGACATATATACAAAACAGTTTTTTTCATTCTTGTTGTTTGAATGAGTGGCGGAAATGCCGAGCAGAATTGGCAGAGCAATTACTATTTTTCATTGGAAACTACTGATATATTCGAACGTCAGAAAAAAATAATACAACATAGATAAACATGCATATTGGATCATCTCTTCTGATGTAACCTGTCGTAAAGTTCTATTTTTCTGTGGGAATGAAAGAATTTGTTCCAAATTTAGTGTGGATCATCCTTTGGTAAAGGGGAACCAATTTGTATAAACTGTTGTTCTAGCCCGCCAGGCACCTGAGGGACAGGGCCGGATAGGGTAAACATAGCAGTTTTTTTGTAATCCTTCTTCTTCTGTAGGAATTAAAGGGTTTGTTCCATATTTGGTGAGAAGCATCTTTTGGTAAAGGGGAACCAAGGTTTTAATAAACGGTGGATCTGGCCCTCCAGGGGCCTGAGGGTCAGGGCCCAATAAGGAAAATGGCAAATTATTCTTTAAAATCCTTCTTTATCTGTATGAATAGAATGATTTGTTTCATATTTGTTGTAGAGCATCCTTGGATGAAGGGGAACCAATTTTGTATAAACGGTGTGTCGTCTGGCCCTAACCTTTGAGACATAGTCCCTGGGTCATAACTTTAAAACGATTGAGATCCCCACCTCAAAACTATATATATAATTACTTGGCATAAAGAGACGTATACAGTCATGATATTAGAATCGATCCTGGGGTCTGGCCTAAACCCCAGGGACCTAGCTTCTAATTCACAGCTTAGAAACAGTTGAGATCCCTCACAATTACCATACATAAAATTGCTTGGCATGACAAATCTAATACAGATTGCTACAAGGATTGGCATTGGGGTCTGGCCTATTCCCTTGGATCTCATTTGGATAATATTTTGCCATCATTAATCCGATATCAAGGTGAACGATATAGGCCCTTTGGGCCTCTTGATTTTTTTGTCAAAATACTACATTATTGCAATTGCTGCTAAAGTGTTGTACCATCAAAATTATCATATAAACATGATATTATGTTGCCATTATCGATTGTAGACATAGACAACATGTAGTCATCAAAATTAAAACGTTAAATGCACTGGTAGATGACTGTTCTGATTAGTCTGCAAAACACTAGAATACGTTTGTTTCATATTATTGTGAAAATAATGTTTTAGGTCAAATTGAATTACTCAATTAATTTTTAAACAAACGTGTCCAAAAACATATGAAAGTAGGACTCTAACTTAAAGGAATTTATTCAAATAGATATTGCAATTCCACACGCAACGTGTGCGGGTTTTGAAATATAATCTCCGACGTCTTATATATTAATGCTAGTATTGCAAACAACTCAAAATAGAAATCCTGGACATTAAAAGCAGTGACTGTACCTTCAAATGATAGAAAAGTGTATTGTAAAAATATTTTGTTTCTATATAATTATGTCCACGTATAGACATACTCACTGCAGTGCCAGTGTCATCTCATCCTCGTCTTTTAAAGGGGCTACAGAGTTTTTGTTCGTCTCAATCACCTTCGCTTAAGTGAGTATTCTGGTTCCCTTTTCTCTGGCTTTAAGTAGGTCCATCTCGAGTTTCAACCATCTAGCCGGGAGTTTTCTGTCCCACTGATCTTGGTGAACGGCTGCGTCTACGATAAATCCTCGCAATACTTCCAGTTCCGTGTCATCATTTCCAAGGCTGTTATCCGCTGTGCAGAACTTTACGAATTTGTGAGCTGTAAGTTCGGGGAATTTCGCAATGTTTAACTGCATTGTCTGCACAAGTTTGTCATAGTCCTGGAATAGTTATTTAACAACTTCACATTCCAAATTGATGTAAAAATATAAAAAACAAAAGCAAAGTTTTTTTAATGTAGATGCAATGTGCATAAAATTGACAATTTTAATTTTTTTTATCTTAGCAACAATAACTGTTTTTAATAGAGCGAATTCATGCTTAATCATGCTTATAATTATAGTAACATGTTTTAAATTGAAAACGTTTACCGAGTTTGTTTTTTTAAGTTCGTCCAGGAAGGTGCCGACGAAAATAAGTGGGGGATCATGTGGCTTCAATCTTGGTGCGTTTAGTTCACCTGACGAAAACGAGCCAATCAGTCGGATCCATTTCTTTAGTCTATTTAGACTCATAAATGTGGCATGTTAATTCAATAAACTATATGATATATAAAAATATCTCTTGGAAATACGGGTATCAACAAGAATATTCAAAACTGTATCATTGGACACCAAGGCAAACAGTTTAAAACACTAAATATGTACCTCAAAATATATTAGGAACCTGCAAAACGGATAAAGGGTAAATTAAACAATAGGCTTAAAGAAGTCAGACACAGGTCTTCATTTTCCTTCAAATTAACTATAAGCACAATGTTTAAACTGATATATATATTATAGAAAAAATTACTACAGTTGGTAAATATTATCGGATTTGAAATATATTTTTCCTAGTTAGAGGAGGAAAATAGTTTGCTATATGAACCAAACTATGTTAAAATAAAGAAGTGATTGAAATAGTACCTGGACTAGAATTGATTGGCCTAGATGTCTATGAAATCAGCTGCAGTTTAATTATTATCATAAACGAATAAAAAAAGAAAATACTTATCAAATAAAATGAAAAAAATATATTATGTAAAAATAAATAAAAAATAGAAAATGTTATTTTCGCGTTCCTTTCGTTATGTATGCAGAAAAAAATAACTATAACACTCGGGCGTTATTTACGGCAATATGCAGTTTCTGCAAAATTGTCTCTTGTTGCAATGTAGAACAATGGAGACACTGATATAAAAATGTGCATTTATAACTGAATATATTATTAAAGTGAATATCCTGATCGCTGGTTTTTAAAAACACGTAAAATGGGAACGAAATAAGCCTAGCTACATAGTCTTTTCAATGATCTACTGTTACATCAATTAGGGTATGCAGGGATGTAATTGAAAACTATTGTAATCTGAAACTGGCCGGGCGTCAGCTTTATCCCTGGAACCAACGTTCTTGTCTCTCTTAATCTAACTTAACATTTTAATATGTGCAAATTTGCTGTTACAAAGCAGTGCAACTTGGTTTCTATCTTTAATTTTTTTCCTAAAAACAGCTTTGCAATTATAATGATTGAGACTTTTATTTTGCTTAAAACAACTATATCATTTCGCATGCTTGTCACACCATAAAGTTACAAATGTTTGAACAAAAAGACAAGTCTACACCTATCCTTTAATTTGCAAGGGCAAACTAAAATTTGTTATCATATTATGGTAGCAATGTACCACTACTCAATAGTATCTATACATTCAATATTTGATAACTGTAATTTTATTTGACACCCTCACAAACTCATAATCGTGTTACCTTTTTACTGATCCCTTACTGCTCTTTAATGCAATCAAATTATACCACAAGTTTTATTTTTGTTTATTTTCCCCTCTCTTCAGTTAAATATTATGTTGTGTTTACCAATACATTTTATATTTTAAACGGAGAAAAGTCTGTTGACATTTATTTGTAATGTACAAAATTAATGGTGAAAGTTATCTTTGTACTCTTCCATATACACTGTAAATATGAAATAAGGATCGTTCATCTACTTACCAGTTTCCAACTTGTCTTTGAGAAAATCTGTCAGTCTGAAGACAAGTAAGTATACACCGTGTGAAGAAATAAATACATTGTGGGAAGCCTGGAATGATGTGTGTCCACCCATATCCCACAGAGAAAGAAACGCTCCGTCAGACTGGGCCGTACGTGAAGCACGTCTGATTTTGATGTATTCGTCTAATGCTTCTGAGTATACTGCATGACTTGTTGGCAATGATTCCTCGAATGAGCGATCTTGGGACCCTGTGATAGAATACATAATTCTCAGTAAAGTTTTATTCTTAATTTGTTTGAATTGGTTAATTAATATATTTGTAAGATATCACGAAACATTCCTAATGTAATATCGGATACTACAGTGTGCCAAATTTAAGACTTATCTTACATACTGCTTTATTCAATAACTTTGTGTAAAATATCAGCAAATTATACCTGTTTGGAAGCCGGCTTCGTTTGCTGTTGTCCTCATATTCGTTACCATCTTACCAATACGTGTTGCAATCACGTCTGTAGGCAATTTACCAACATTATTTCTCCATGTTTTAGATTCCAAGTCAATAAAGAACAACGCAGGGTGGAGAACTGCTCCCACAGTTGGCTGGCGTAAGGTGAGGTCGATATATTCGTTTCGAATCCGTAAACAGAGTGTGGTCTTTCCGGCTCCGTCTCTGCCGGTGAAGACTACACGTATGTGTCGGTATTCCTCTGTCCTTCCCTTAAACATCCCTATGTACATTTCATACGCAGGCGTTTCTGTAAAGATAAATGTATATTCACAAATACTGCAGTCAACATTAAACCCTCACAAAAGCTCCAAAGGGGGGATCTTTCTTTGCCCAATGCGATTTGCGATTTACGACCCTATGTCTACCGTCACATTTATAAATTTATGTATGTCACAACCAGTTTAAAATGAAAGTCAGTTTTGGTTTGTGATATACACGGTTACATCAGAGATTGAAATCGGGTGACAATGGTTATTTGATTACGTAGATGTAATGTACATAAAAATCTCTCAAATAAAATGCACTGATAAGTTGTATGTTAATCGACATCTATGATTATCGTCTTTCAATATTTAATATTTAAACATGAAGGAGACAGGTATCCTCGATAATGTTTGTACACACTGACGAATGAGAGAGATATGAGTTTAATATCGTGCTAGCAAACATGCTCCTGCTTCTGTTGAAAATATGTTTACAGCAAAACACACATTGACAACATGACTAGATAGAACTCGCATGCTCTCGATATTTTATATAAATATGAACACTTAATTTAGACTGGATCCTTATGTAACTGTCTAGTGTGCATCTTCATACGTCATTTCAAAAAAGATCAATGCAATGACATATACATATCCTAGTAACTGTGTATAAACTGATTTGAAAGGAAACTTGTGAACAAACATTATATCAAAACAACATATATCAAAAAAACATGGCGTTAGAAATTCAAACAATTTCTCACTGAAATAAACGTCAATGTATCAGGCATCATGAGACTATGTGAGAGTCATTCTATAAAAAATATTACCTACCAGTTGACAATAAAAACAAAACGATATTGATTATACTCTGCAACTTAACATGGAGGATGATGTAAAAATGTATTTAGAATAAACCGATAGTATCGCCATGATTGTGATACGTGATCAGGTTAACATCATCTGTATGATAAAGTAGTTATCTCACTGATGTAAAGTTAAACAAAATTATCGGTAAACTTTCTAGAATTTTATCTTTTCATTGATTAATATTTGAACTCTGAATTTAAATCAATAAAATCTTAATGAAATTGATTAATTAGATGTAAATATTAGTAAGGCATTTTATATTGAAAATAGCTATATAAATGCATACTTTTTTCTACACAGATTTTAAACGCCGCTTCATTTAAGACTTGATATAATTTCGAATTTTAGATTATACACACGGTGTGCATTTACTACCGTTATAATAGGATGCACCTTTAATGTTAAATAATGTATGTCGTTGTTGCAACAAATGAGGGATGATTTATGAATTAAATTACCCTTTGGATATCTTAAACAGTAATCAAATAAGAGTAAACATAAAACTGGAAATTATTCGATGTTTTGATACCATTCAAATCACTGCATAAACTTTGCATTAAATAAGTTTATGCTCCATGCGCTATTAATCTATTAACATTGATGAGTTCATTCTTCGAACTTTGGAATTTCTGAATACTGAGTGACACTAAACTATACAATTTTACTTGTTAAAATATTCTACTTACTTAATACCATAAATGTCATTATTCATTCATGTGTCTTGTTCTTTCATTTACCACACTTTGAGTATGAAATAACACTTCTTAACGCGCGCAATATAATATGTAAATTATTATTGCACCAAATTAAAACGGTTATCGAGGCGGACGTTTTATATGGGAAAATGTTGTGAACAACTTAGTTGAACTTGTTTGAATAAATAAGTCAGAGTGGGCGCACTAAAATCGGCTTTGAAAAAACTTTTATTTACAGACTGTTATTATATCCAGTCATAACAAGGCAGATGGGAAAACAAACAAGCTCAGTTAACATCACATAATAGGCTACTGTACACATTTAACCTGCTGATATTAAAAAGCATTTGTTCAAATCTTTTGTTAATGCGAATGGATAAATAAGTCTATATAAGTTGAGATAATGAGTTGATAATACGCTTCGTTTCATTTGGAACCAACGAATCAAACATAAGAGTTGCAGTTTTGATTGAAACTATTTTGGATATTATAGAGAAAGGCAATGTATCTATAAGAGTACCTAAGAGCGAAACATTACACACCCTTCCTTCCCAGACGGGCACATCGAAACCTTCTAATATATTATTGCACTTAACGTATTATTTGGGAACATTCTAAAGAAAATACTCCATCTGTACATTCAGTAAATTTGACGAGCATGCCTGTGATGTGGTGACCGAAAATCATGCTGTATTTGATCAAGTTAAGCTGAGAGTCTGTTTATATTTTATACTTAAGAATCTTAAAAAAAATATACATTTGGAGAGCTTTCATTTGTCTTTATTTCTATTAAATGAAAATAAAGATTCAAATCCCACTTTGCTAATATTCGCCCCTATTTCACACCATTAAAACAAAATTCATTTCTGACTGCTTTTTCATTACTTTTTGATAAACTATGTATATTTTGACGAAGTGTCATCAGAATGCCAATAGATTGTCGGGAGTCATAAGACCAATTAAAATAAAATAATATTCTTTATAATGCGAATCGTTTGTTCAGTGTCAACTTCAGCTTTTGTCCTTGTATTATAAATATACCGTTTGGTAATAAGGCAGAAATAAGTGATATTGAACTATGCCATTATACTCAAGAAAGTATTCATTGAGAAAGCAGTATACTAATCATTTATTCGTATTTGTTACTGAACTTCGACAAGTCTCTATCGTTTTAACATACTTAAAATTGCTCATCAATAAGTCAAACGACGTTTAAACTGTGTCATTGTGGACATTATTTGCCTAGATACAGCTGTACGATTGAAGTAACAGAAACATCACAATGAAGAAAATAATACACGTAATTTAAATATATTACAGTATCTGATAACCATTTTATTTTCATAAATACCTTACATTTAAACAGAAGACAGTTATCAGACTGACCTTGACTATTCTTAAATAACTCTCAACTTAGGGCTGATGATAAATTTAAACAGTGAAATTTGGGCTGGTTTGTCCACCAACCTTGTGTACATTGTGACGTAACCTTACTATTGTAATGTGATGACATATAATTGTGGCGTCATTACGTTGTCTTTTTTAAACATATCTGAGAGGGCATGTTATTACGTTGTTTTTAATTGTTTTCATTATTTTTCTGTTTTGTATATACGGTTGTGTGACCGCACAACGCACCAAACATAGCGTGCGCACACCGTGCATACATCGTTCACACACCGTCCGCACATCGTTCACACATGGTGCGCACAACTGTGCGATTTAACAATTGTTCGTCCCGTTGTGCGTTTCTCTCCGCACAACTGTGCGAGTAAGTACAATTTGCTGATCAATATTACGGAATTAAAAAAAATACGGAAGGCACACTGTATATGTTACTGTTATTTCTAATCACAATAATTAAGATAGTTTGCAATTTTACAATGCATTGATGAGTGACTGGGCTTTAACCTGGCCTGTACCTGACACATAGAGCTGCTATGTGATACCACATGAGCGTTATGAAAACATACCTAGACACAAAAGGTCAACACGTAGAAGAAAAGTAATATTCCCTGACCTATGTCACTTTGAATATCAGCGTACTTCTACGTGAATACAAAATATAAGCTTTATTTATTTTACAACAATTATGAGACAAGTTATTTAAACTGATACTAATCACGCTTGTAGGCCCGGATGATGGCGTGAGAAGGGTCTTCTTGTGGGTTGTAACCGGAGTACCCGGAGAAAACCCACGTGGTCGGGGATCGGGGAATCGAACCCCGGCCGCCTCGGCGAAATGGAAGTCCGCTATCCACTGCACCATCCGACTACCAGTGACATGCATTTAATGTAATCATAATTGATAAATGATAATCACTAATTGAAATTTGTGCTTATAATGTAAACAGGTTGTAAATGATGCTATCGATACCAGTGCTTTCACTATGTGAGTGAAGTAAAACAAACCTTAATTAACTTATTTAAACAAAGACATCAGGCGGTTTACACAAGGATATTCAGAGAGTTCTTTTATCAACACCTTCAAAAACATAACCGATCGTATTGATCGCTATTCATGGTTAACATTTTCAAACTAATTTTTGTGTCAATATAAGTTGAAATAGCAGTGATTTCACTCAACTCGGCATGCTCTATATCAATTTAATCAGGCTTCGTCAATGTGACAGGATGCATAACTATTTTAGAATGACAATATGGCTTTTTGGGGTTAGTAAGAAAGTTATACTCATGCAACTCATTCCCCAATCTGCGAGTGTATCAGAACCTAAACGCTTCGCCGTGAATATTACATAACGTTTAATCTGATTGATTTGTTTTTGAAATATCTTTTCTATAAGGGTTTTAATAAGAAAGATGTTCTTGTTATCTGCAAAAGGGAAAAAAGCAAAATATTTCCATAGTACCCTAGTACTTTCACCTCCTGTGAGGCTCAACGGAGGAAATATTTGGAATATAAAGGTACACAACACAGAACAAGATAACGTCATGATACATAAAGACGTCACAGTAAAACCTACCACACATTACATCAATGTCAGCTTTTTAACGTCAACATTTGACGTCTTTTTGATAGGTTTTATTGTGACAACATAATTCATCACGACGTCCACATTTTGTGTGATTTGTCACATCCATTATTGAATCAAACCTATTCATGAGTCAATGTAAGTTGAAAAAGCAGAGTTTACACTTAGCACGATATCCCCTGTATCAATATCATGAGGCTTCATTAATTAGACAGTAATTGAAACTTATAATAAAATAGTGTATGGTTGGAAAGCGAAAACATATTTGAGATCAGGAGGTTACCACAAAAACTCACAATGAATACAAAATTGCTACCTTAGGACTATGTTCGTAACCGGGCATATATGAAAAACAACATCGCCAGAAAAATAACATAAATATAACAGCTTTAATTCAAAATAATCAGGTTTAATCAAGGAAAATGGTCTCATAATCCCTGAACTAAACGATATTATTAATATAGGGCAGATAGAAAGTTACTGTCAGTATAGACTTTGGATGGTCTGTAAATGTTAACCATACTGTGTATATTTTGTATTTACTTTAAGTCAGCATACACTAGAAAATTGTTCAAAATAAATAAATGTTTTAGTTTGTACTGATATGGCAAATATGAATACTCACTGTCACGAAACTATCGAAAGCAAAATAAGTTCACTACTCTATATATTGTTAAAGGTCTTAATATAATAAATGCTTGATTGTAGAACAAAATGTATACCCCTCTATATATGTCACGTAAGACAGCGCCGCACACCGCCGTGAAATTAATATTATGCAATCTTATTTGATATATTCCAAACACTAATCCAAATGAAAGGGAATAAATAGGAGATATTACGATTGATATTACCGAGTTATGTACTTTCAACATGTTAAAAAATAGTGTTTTTTTGCAAAACAAATTATTATGAAGTTATTAAACAAAGACATTACGCATTCAACACAAAAATTCGTATTGACAAAAAACTGTTACTCATGCCTGTTGTTATATGCAGTCATAACCAGGCAGATAGGAAAAACAAAAGAAATCAAGTCATTATTTTTCTATAAATCATCCTTGACATTAATTATCGCTCTCTCAACCGGCATTACATTTGACACATCCATGTATCATATAAATATGATTATGTTTTTCCTATCATAAATCTAAATGAGTACTAAAAATGGGGAAATGTTGTTTAAGATATAGTCGTTCTCAGTAACTTCAACATTTAAAAAATGTTGAAGTTACTGAAGCCAGTCTAAATTCCATATACTCATTTGAAAAATGTGCCAGGCGCTTAATACATATATTTGTAGTGAAGAAAGAGATTTCTTATCAACTGATAATATATCCAGTCATAAACAGGCAGATGTGAATAATAAAAACATAATATTATCATCATCTGTTAATCACCTAAATCGTATTTATCGGTCTTACGATCTTTAAAATCGACTGACAGATTAACACATTCCTATATTAAATCAAACGTTTGAGTCAATGTAATTGAATTTGCAGAGTTTACACTAAGCACGACATCCTGGTATCAATATAATCAGGCTTCATTAATGCGACAGTAACTACAGCATGTTATTAAAATGTGTATGGTTGCAAAGCTAAATTGTATGAACTTATTGATATCAGGAGTATACCACACAAGTCAACAATGACAATAAAACTGTGATCTAGGGCCAATTGTGATGAACAGTCATATTTGAAAAAACAACAGAAAAAAGTCATCATCACTAGATAAATAACCAAAGAAAATATTTATAACTCTTGCATCTAACGATACTGTTAACACATCTATTCGACAGGGTTTTAATTGAATGTTAGAGTTTTGTTTCAAAATAATCAGGTTTAATCAAGGAAAATGGTTTTATAATTCCTGCAACTAACAGATATTATTTATATAGGACAGATAAAAAGTTAATGACATTTAAATATGTAGGTGGTCTATTAATGTTTACCATACTGTGTCTATTTTGTATTACATTAAGTCAAAATTAAATAATTGTTTTATTCTTTAATCATAGACCGTTTTATCTGATTGTAGTTCGATGTAGGTGATGTGGACAGATTGACAATTATGTAACCGTTTTCAGTAATATCATTATTGGAGTAAATTGCCTATGGTGCCAATATGAAATTCCTTAATTTTCTAATAAAAAAAGGTATTTCTTATGACCTGTCAATAGATTGATATAATCAAAACGAGGCGGATATGAAAAATAACATAACAAAATCATCACCACTTGATAAATCACAATAGATTATTGTTTTGCAATATTATTACACAACAATTTCAACACATCCATTGTTCAATCAAACCTATATTCGAGTCAATCAACATTTAAGTAAGAAAGTATTAATTGAACACGGCATGATTGATTTCAATAAAATAAGGTTTTGCCAGAAATAAAATGTCAATAATCTGTCGTGCATAACAATTTGAAGTTATAACCTTTTTGGTACTAAATACTTTTTTAACATTATATCTGACGATGTACATTATATGTCACATTTGTAGATATCATTTTATCAGAAGAAAAAGAGTCTGCAATAAATGAAACATGCGGAGTTATTAAAGGTAATAAAATAATATATTAAAGGTAATAGTATGTTAGGTAATATATAAAGTTATAACATCACTGAAAACTGAGAGGTATAGAAGCATTGGAGGCATATATTTTCTGCTGGATTACATCTTATTCATCAAGTTGTGATAATGTCTCACATTATTAGTACTGTTACAAAATGTTGTTTATTTTTTATATTTAAAGTTGCCTTTTGTTTTTAATGCAATATTTGGGATAGCTCCTATATTTGGAAAATACATATTCATTACTTAGATTTAAGCTAGTGATTTGCTTGTTCGGAAGTCACAACACTGGTTGACAGAATAACACATTGCTTGGGTAGCCTCATTGTTAGTGAAGCTCTCAAATGAAGGTTAGTTTTGTGCTTTTGATAGGAATGTACATCCTACTGTTAATTCATGTGTACCTAGAAAAAAACGTTCTTAGAACAGATATGTGAGTAACAGATTAAAGCTTATTGCTTTGTTGGGATTTATTATGATTGAATTGAGTAAGATATGTCCAAACACTTTGATAGTATTCCAAATTTTTGTTTTGAGATTCAACACATTTCCAACCATTTCCAGCGGTTTCTGAAAAACCGTTTACCGAAATAATCAATCTGCGTCTTTCTGTCTATGTGTGTAGCACTGTTGTCTCAAGTTCGTGTTTGTTTGATTGATAAAGATACATTTTCTGTGTTTTAGGTTATGCAATTTAGTTGTAGTATATGCATTTTCATGATTATCTTTGTAAACTGTGGGATTTCAAGGTTTTTTTGGTAGACGATAGATATATCATAATTCAAAATATGAAGGAAAGTGCCAGGTGCTATGTAGATTATATATTATGATTATAGATGTTGGGTTTGTAGCTTACATGTACCTGTTATAAATGGAAACTTTTATCTACAACAACTTCATCCGAAAATTGATGTGAAGTTTAGGTAGATTGAGATGATGAACTCATGTTATTTGTAAATATTGAAAGGGAGTGTGAGATTTGTATGTGATTTTAATGCCAGTTGTAGTCTTTTGTGTAATATTTAAATCTGGTCCTCATTGACAGAGGTGAGAGACTTTCTGTGTGTGTGAGTCAGAGATTAATAGGTTAATAAGAATTGAAATGTATATTATCATATCAATAAAAAATGAGAGCGATTTTTATAAGATATATAACAAGTTGTATGATTCATCTTCAAAAAGATTCATCAGTTTGAAAATATGTTATATCTTCTACATAAACAATAAACACGTACATTGTTTGTGTAAAAGTTTTTTTTTTAATGTTGATGTATGATTTATAAAATGCTGAGATATGAGCAAGATACTTCACGTATCATTTGTCTATTTCATAAATCGTCGTATTTGAACCCGTATTTCTGAAATGCAGTTGTCTCTTTGTTGAGAGTTTATTTCTAGCCCAGGTGTTTGATTGGTACAGTAAAGACGTCTTTAGCTAGGTAGTAGGCAATAGTCATGTGTGCTACTAGCACCTACGGCAGGTTATACTACATTTACTTAATCGGTGGAATACTACAGTTATGTGATCGCACAACGTTACACGATGCGTGGAGGGCGCACGGTGTGGGCACGGTATATAAAGGATGTGTGCACGGTATAACACATAGACTAAACTCCTGTCACTCATCAATGTTCTGTTACCAAGGAGCCAAACTCATTATTGACAGTCTAACGGTCACTGTAATATTGTGTAACACCAATTGTGAATTTGTACTTAATCTTAAATTAATGTTATGAGAATTCACAGTATCTATACAGTGTACATAATTGCATACGAGCCTACCGCAATTCTTTTATTTCCAAATAATGATCATTAAATTGGATCTAATCGCACATTTGTGCGTGGAGAAGCGCACAACGGGCGGACGATTGTAAAATCGCACAGTTGCGCGTACCATGTGTGGACGATGTGCGGACGGTATATGAACGATGTATGCACTGTGCGCGCACGCTATTTTTGGTGAGTTGCACGGTCACGCAACTGTACAATCAGATATTTACACCCCACGGGGACTGAGAAAAGATTGAAGAACTGCATGCTATGCTAGACATTAAATAATCCGTACATTTTCATTTATAAGTGTTAGTTTATATATCATAAATTGCTGCAACAGTTTTTTTATTGATATCCATATATTGATATATCAGGATTTGATGTAAGCTTTGGTTTAATTGTGTAGTGGTATGCAATGCCACGTATATTGCACATGATTGAAATAAGATATACGTTTTTATGTGATTATCATACACTTGTAACCGATTATTAAAGTATAATCTTATTATGTCAAAGATGATGAATGCCTAACTGATGAAGCATTTAGGACTAAGTATGGATATTATTAATCAGGGCAAAGTAGGTCAAGACCGGTTCAAACAAAAGAACAAGTAACATACAAATAACACATATCACTGTATGTCATCACATCAATTGTAAGCCTTTTTTCCACCTCAGACAGGAGATGATAAGTTATCAAATTGTTAAAAACAAATTTAAAAGTGCATAATAATTATACAGGTTTCTCTGGAACTGAGCAGGTGAGTCTAATGAATATAGCAATGTCAAATTTTACGGTGTTTTCTTCACTAATATAATACTATTGCCATTTTTTTGAGACATAACACTTTGACTCCATGCAATGTGATCTTGCATATACGAATAAGGAGCTGAGCAAACCTTTGTTTTCGTTAATTTGCTTACATATTGCTGTTTGTAATACAGCCTATCTGATAACAAAATTCCACTTTCTGCTTGAGTTTTAAAATTTGTACACTTTATATCCGCTTTATTGTTATTTTTGCGAATTATCCGTTTTTATGCTGTGATTATATTTGCATTTTGTGCATTAATCTTCGAAGCGAAGACGTTATAGACATAAATGGAGATGTTGATTATCGTGAGCCCTTCAACATCTTTGATAAATCTACGTTAGTCCGGCAACAGTCATACATACGTTTTGTTTACGTATAACGACAGCTTTCGTTGACAGAATATGAA
>JAULCA010170387.1:2419-12764 GCA_032360845.1 Crassadoma gigantea | reverse complement strand
TTTTTGCATAATGAAAATAGGGGCCTGGAAATATGTGAATATGTTTAATCCAATTTTATGTTTAAAGATGGTGCCTGGTTTAGCACTTAAGTTTCACCATTCTGCTTCAATTAATGCACAAATATTTTTTAACACACACTGATTTTTCAAGTGTGCCAGCTGTATTATTAATAAGCCAAACATTGTTAAAGTATTAAGTGATGTGACTTCAGAATGAAGAACTGTGAACTAAAAATCTAATGATGATAAATACCATGAAAAAAATACGCTTTTCTGGTTTCAGAGTAACTTTCAATAGCTTGTCAATGAATGAAACTTGTAGATATTGTATCAGATAATTTGATCATTAGCAATGTGAAAAATAGAGCAATACCATGGATGTGAAATAGATTTTTTTCTAAATTTCTCAACTCAGTAAGTCATGTCAACATATTCACACGAAAAATGGCCACATAACATAACCAAAGCACAAAACCCCTAACAAAGTATTCTCTTCAAGTGAAGATTGTAAAAAACAGAGATTTTGAGAACCCAACAAATAAACATCTACATATCAAGTGTACGGTACAAACTCTAACAAACCAATAAATGATACACAATAATAAACGAAGGGAGACAATCCCGATAACTAAGGGAGACAACACTTGACAACATTTGTTTACTTTTTAGTCTCAGCACCTCACAGTGGTCGCCCCCCCAGTGAATATATTCAAACTGAATAGCTTTGTAGTTTTAACTGATATTCCATTACAGATAAAAAGCTTGGTGCATAAGTCATTTTCTGGTTCACTTTGTAGACATTAATGTCGCATGCAGAGACAAAACGTAACTTCTCCTTTAATGCAGAAATTAATCCTAAGAACAATCCCATATTCTCTCAAATGATCATTTTTCATTCTTTAAGTGATCCTTAAAAGAAGTCTGTCCTTTCGTGTCAGAAAAACTAAATTCCTAAATCAACAATTCCGTCTAACAGATTCCTGAATCCACACTCTTGTTGACAGAAAGTCCGAAGAATTTCTTAGAACACAAATTAGGGTTCCAGCCCATCACGAGTCCAACGGATGGCCAACAACACACTAGTCCAGGTGTTTATATCACAGTCGAATGTCTTGACGATTTCACACTATCCTCCTTGTTACCACGGAGACTGTTGGGCTGCGACCGTGGAGCAGACTGCAACGCACCATCATTGCCCGTTATCAGTACAGTACCATAGAATTTCTCCTGTTCCTCTCTCTGTCTCTGGAATTCTTCTTCCAATCTCTGAAGGAAAATTAAAAAAATAAATATAGAATATAATTTTTTTTTTTTTTTTCCAATTAAGTGTTGAAAATTTAAAGACATGCAAGATACACCTTGACTCTTCTATATACAATAGAATAATTCAAACAGATTAAAAAATCACATAATTATAGCATTTTCTCATATTCTGTATGTTAATTTAGGACATATGAAATAATTTCTATATGGTTTTAGGCCATCTTCCCATTGTACTATTATATAATCAATTTAAGCAATACATGGAGGCATAATTTGAATACCCATTACAATATTCTTTTGACTTTTTTTGTAAGTAAATTCAACATTGTTAGTACCAAACCAGCTAGATCTACCAATTTACTTTACCAAAATTCCACTTTATTTGATTTGGTTAAATACAAAAAGGGATTTTTAAGGAGTTTTTATCCATTCCACAGAGTTCTGCTCAAAACCAACAGGATTGAAAATTAGACGTAGTCCCAGTACCTTTGACATTTCTTGTTTCATACACATACATGCAAAGAACATCCAACCATATATCAATGAATATTCACGTCATACTTAACCTAATTGAAACAATTAGTGTCAATTATTTGAATGCTCATAATGACCTGAGATTTTAAGTTTGATCTTGGATCCTGTTTAAAATTACTATTCTACTGTATTACTTTGTGTTTGCTGAAATTACATATTATGAAGTCTTACGTAGAATATATGGGGAATTAAATCAGGCTTAAACGTGTTTAGGATCGTGACATTTGGCTAAATAACAGTTTAATCTAAGTAAATTGAAGCCCCAGGAAAACTGTGTAGTCGTACTTATTTGATCACAAGTGAACTAATATAATGGTGTCTTACAATTCATTCAAATCTATAGAAATCATTTAAATAATCAAACAAAAACAAACTTAATTTATACAAAATAAAACCAATTACAACAAACTAATTTCAATTCATTAATGATTGTATAAGTTTTAAAGCTGGTTTCCAGTAAGTTTTCTCAAAAATGAAAAAAAAATCATGATGCTTAACAAACCTTCACATATATATATTTTTTTTAATTTGGTTGTATAAGCATTCAAAATATGCATATTTCAATTAAAATATTACTGCTTAGTGAAAATTGACCTCCTTGAATGTTTCAGTTTTGTTGATTTTTCTTTTTTTTAATTTTGTTTTGGGAAACCATCTTAAACAATAATTTGTTTTGCAAATAGCTGCTAAAATAGAATTCTTTTAACTGTATTGTTAGCATTTTGACATGTTAATTGGAGGTGTGGTCTATCGAGGGGGTCTAACGGAACAATTAACTCATTCACCCCTGAAATTTTATCATGAACTATTCCAAACTTTGAATTGGAAGAGTTCATGTGTGTGTTCAGGGGTGAAAGAGTTAATCTCTATATTGAATTTATCACACTACCTGTATGTCCATGATTTCATTTACTAGTACCGTACCAAGAAGCACGGGAAATAAGTGTAGTTACAAATGACCATGAACCTAGTTGACGTTACACAAGAGTATCTTCTATATACACACATACATAAATGCATATTATTAAATGTGCATCCAAAATGTGACCTCATGCTTGGATTTCATAGACATTTAACTGACATCTTAGTGACATGAGGCTAAATAAAACCAAGTCGTGAGATCTTGATTTTTTTTCCAAATCTTTTGTTTTTAAAATTAGCATTAAACATACTAATTTCAAAACCTGTGGATGTTCTAACACAAGAGTCATATATCATGTAACGATTCGGAAACTTTCAACCAATAGCATGCGAGGAGGAAGTAGTCAACAGCTTCACCAGAAATTCGTGGAGTTACTTACGACTCTGTAAAATGACTTGTGATAGCAAACTTTGCTGAAATTCAGCCATGGTGAAAAATTGTATACATCATATATTTTTTGCGTTTCATTTGGGAATTGCTTAAGTTTGATTGCTCCAATCCAGTTGTTCAAAATCACTTGAAATATTCATGCAAAACATTTTATATTACATTTTTTTTTTCAAAAACTTTTATATACTTATTTTTCCCCAAATTTTGTCTTAATTTAAATTTTAAATAATTGTGAAAATCTGAGTTATAAGCATGAAAAACAAGCAAATTGTTCATATTTGAAAAGCAATGGATTGTCTCCCCTTTGTGGCAAAATTTAGCAATTATACAATAATGTACATAATTGTAGTAATACATGTACTATGATTTGTGTACAAGATTATCAATATCACAATGTGAAAGTTTTCTTTTGATGCAGTTACTAGCACAAAAACGGATTTATAACAGTACATTGACATCAAAACTTGTCAATAATTGTTCAATGTTGCTTATTAAAGAGAAAACATACCAGGTATATAAATAACATTCAGGTTAAGATTTTTTTTTTTTTAATTATTGAATATTGACTTAAAAGAACTCTGCTGTATTGAATAAATTACTGGTGAGATGTCCAAACCAATATATAAGGTATCAATGATTGAGGTAATGTAACATTTGAATATATCTTATTTTAATAATTACAAAAACTTACAACAGAATCTATATATCCTTGGAATAAAAATTTACTATTTCAGATACTCTACAATTATTAATATATTTCTGCTGAAAAATATAATCATTGTTATTTGAAAATTTAACATGTCCTTCAATAGAGAATATTATACCCAGAGCATTAGAGTCAGGCTAGAAAAGCATTATGGTAAAGGTTACACATGAGGTAATTAGTTAAGGTAATGAAGAATCGCTGTTCTTGAGTCATGTGTGAAAGTGGATGTTATTATGGTAGGCAGCTGTGACAAATAATATTCCTGTGATGAACAAACCCTGATGATATTTTTTTTTGTCATGAGTGTACAAGTGCAAAATTCAGGAAACCTTAACAAACCAAAAAATAAACTTTTCCTTTATTTTATAAATTGATAAACATTTAAAAAAAAAAATGTGAAAAGATTTTTCAAGAAAGAATCCAAATGGAATGTCTTTCAAAATTGGTTACAAATAGTCCAAAACATCAATTAAAATTTAAAAATGCAACATTATGATAAGCTTGGTGTTGGATATAATAAATAAGATAAGTGAGAAGATATTGTGTGATCAGTGCTGGAATTACATAGGTAACCGCTTCTCCATTTCCTGTTCAAAATTCTCCACTGAAAATGTTCAAATTCATTCTTAATTTTCTCGCAGCTTTTATCGCTCTCATATTTCTTTGATGTCTTTCCTCAACCTATGTAAGTACAACTATATATCCAATTTTAATTGCAACAAAGTTGTTATAATCAACTTTATTCTTCATGAAAGTTGT
Organism: Crassadoma gigantea; assembly: GCA_032360845.1. Taxonomy (NCBI): domain Eukaryota; kingdom Metazoa; phylum Mollusca; class Bivalvia; order Pectinida; family Pectinidae; genus Crassadoma; species Crassadoma gigantea. The sequence continues at coordinate 8,190 of JAULCA010170387.1, read as the reverse complement.
ATGCCGCTATTTTCCAGATTTTATCTCAGATTGATAAATTTTTTTATTTATCTTTTTCGTTAGTTTTTTCCCCTTGAATTAAGAAAAATCCTTATCAAATTTGAGTTTAATATTCCGTCCGATTTTACAAGCACCTCTCACTTAGAAAATGTATCTATTAAGGAATTTTGAGAATTTTGAAAATGCTGCAATTATATGTTTCCCTGTGCTAAATTTAGTTTTAAGGTAAATATCTCTTACATTCCAGATAAATTATGAGTACAATTTTGAAGATTATCTCCCCTTGAACAGTATCAAAGTACACTAAAATGTTGTTAATTGAAAGTTAGATAGATTATAATATACTTCACTGTCAGACCAAGACAAAATACATGACATACCATATATATAACATTCAATGCATCGATTATAATATATATGGCATTCCCAAATGTTTCAATCATCTTGACAATCATATAATGAAAAAAGGTTGAAAGAAGTACTTGATTATAAAGAGAAATATATATTTTTTTTTGCAAACTTAAAATAAAAATTTTGTTACTTTTCTATTCGGATTTATGCCCCCTACATATGCTTCAATTGTCTTTTCTTGCCTTTCCTCCTGATTGCTCGCCACTTGTTGACTTTAATTCGATTAAAAACATTAAGATTTTTATTTTCATATGTACTGAAGAAAATTAGTCCATCAAAACTGATTTTATTTTCTCTAGCGAAATAACATAATTCACAAAACAATCAGAAGCTGAGTGACATAAAACCTGATATTATCAGACACTAATCCCAATGCTAAAATACTCTCACCGTAAGATGTCCATTGTTATAGACTCAATTTGTTTTCAATTATGACATCCTTAATCCTTTTAAAAAGATATGCCCCCCTCAGGTGAAAAGACTAAAACGACCAATTACACAACACAAGTGAAAATGAAAAAACAAAAATAAGGCTAAAGCAGAGTAACAATAAAGAAACAAATGCTATAGAGATTTAATACTTCTTTCAACCATATCCTACAGATTAGATAACAGAAATTATGTGTACCTGTTTCCTAGGTGTGAGCTGGTTCTTCCACTCGCGGAGCTCGTTAGCATACTGATCATCAAGCTCCTTGATCTTCTGTGTCTCGTGTTCCATCAGCATCTTCCTTTTCTCCGCCTACAGGTAAGTAATAATGAAACACTTGAGCATAATACAAAATAACTTCATAAATTTGTACATACTGGTATTCTAAAAATAATATCTCCTGAATGAAAGCAGAAGAGAGATGAGATAATAAGAAAGTTTGACAGGAGTCACTTATAAAAAGACTGAAATAGGCAAGAGAAATAATCAGTGAATGGAGCCTTTCACTGGACAAACATGTATAAACCTTCAGGGTTGAGATTTCTCAAACCCACACAATAGGTAGTAATAAATTCCTCCTTTGTCTCCTTAAGATATTGTAATTAGATGTTAGGTATTTGGAAGTTTAGTGTCCTGTCAGACTGAGAGTTGGTACCTGTAGGGCCTCTAGCTCCCGTAGACTGGTGTCATTCCTAAACACTAGCTCCTCCCACTGGCGTTTGTGTTTCTGTTCCTGTCGCTGTTGTTCAGATTTCATCCTCTTCTTCTCGTTCTCCTCAAACTGTAACAACAAGTGTTAAACTTAAGAAACTCATCAACAAATTTCCATTACGACCCATTCGATGTGGACACAGCAAATCTTAAAGTATCTTATTTTATTTTAGTTATTTTTAGATAGTTGCAATAACCTTGGCATGTGCAGTGACCTTGGCATTTTAGTGACCTTGACTGACCTGTTTCATCTTTGCACGGTCGTCTTCTGGTGACCCAATGGTGCTAAGGCGTAAGCTCTGTTTGAACATGTTGGCACGCGTCTTGGCCTCGCTTTTTAATATTTTCGGGAGACGTTTCTTCTCGAGTGTGTGGCGACTCTGCATCTCCTCCTCCTTGGTAGTGTTACTTCGTTTCATCTGCTCCACTTCCTGTTGACGAAATTAAACAACAGCATAAGCTTTCCAGAAATAGTTTGTTTAGCTAGAATGGCAAAGTTGGTAAGCTAGATATATATAACACCTTAGCTTTCAATTTTTAATAGGAGCTTTTATCCAAAAAGTACACTAAGCTACTTGGCTTAAAGTTATATCAAGGAATATTAACGAAATAACAATTTTTCTTATTTCAAATTAATTACATATCTTATATTTCTCATAAAATCCATAACTGTGGTTATCATGTTGTTACTAATGTTTCCTTCAATAACAAATTTTTCCTCATTACAGAGGGTGAAAAAGGTAAAGCTGAACTGCAGTGAAAGTTTATGATATCAATTACATGTAGTTATATTGTATTTCAAATATGATTTTTAGTTTGGAATTATTTTGTAACGGAGATACATATGTCGCATTCAGGTAGCATACATCCTTAAAAGATATATGTACTTTGTAATACTGAAAACTCTAAAGTTTTGTTATAATTAATCATAGAATTTTGAATCATTTTAAGATTTGAACCACCAAAAGCCACTCAGTTAAGACTCTTCCCATCTTGAATGCCAGAGTTATCTACCTTCTGATGGCGTGTGAGCATCTGGTGGCGCTTCAGGAAGAACATGTCTTTGAGTTGACTCTTAGCAAGTTGATGTTTTTCGTGAAGTTGTTGTTTTTCTGTTTCCCAGATTACCGACTCTCGTGCTGTAGGAAAACGATTTAAACATTTTGTGAACACATATACATGAATGTATGTCTTTTATGAAAACATTATGACACCAAGTGTTATGTAAGTTTAGTGGGAGGTGCTCCACATGGTTTGTTCTTGTATATAAACTTCTAGAATATGATAACCACTAAGATTACTGGTAAATTCAATTACCACTAAAATTAAAATTACAGTAACTGCTGAAATAAAATTACCAGGGTAATACTGATACAAAATAGGAATAAAAAATCTGTACATTTTCAGCATTTTCCTGATTATGATGCAGCAATATTGACGCTAGTGTACCATAATATCACTTATGATATAACTAAATATTCCATAAGCATGTATACTGTACAACCAAACAATTATGTGATCAAGAGGACATATCATATGATGTGGAAGTAAAAAGCTGTCTATAGTACACCCATGATACAAGACGAAGAGGACATACTGACAGGATGACAGCTACAGCTGACACCCAGATTTACTTACATCTGAGGAGCTGCTGTTTCTGCTGAAGGAACTGACTCTCCAGGAGGGCCACCTTCTGACGATGAGTATCTGATAACTGTTTCATGTGCTTCTCCATCCGTTCCTGCTGGTTCTCAAAGAACTGTCGCTCCTGTTAACAAGTTACAAACAGAAATCAGTTCAAATGTTCAAAACAATAAGTTACATAATGTCTCTCTGGTTAAGGCTTTATGCTACTTTTTATATTATATCTGTGATTTTTGTTATCTCTTCAAATAAAATTAAGTCTAACCCCTTACCTTTTCCCTAGCCATTTCACCCGACCCCTGTACTCCACCTTCCATGAAACCAGACTCTCACTTTTCATCTAACTTGTGAAAATGTTCACCTTTTATGACCTCTGAACATTTGTTTAAGCTTCCTCCCCCCTCCTCCCAAAGTTATTTCCCTCTTCTAGTGTTTCATTGATATAATGTGACAATTCAGATTATTCCAAATATTTCAAATTTAATTTGAACCCTGAATCTTTTCACCATTATTTTAGTATCCCAACACTGTCACAAGCCATTTGAGGTGACATCATTTTTCATTCAACTTTTGAAAATGACAGCTGACATTTTCTCTTTCAATTTGACTTCAAAACCTCTGAACTAATTTACTTACTTTAAAAACTTGGTCCTTGAAACTCTTCGAATTATATGAACTCTGATCCCTTACCTCTAAACAGTCCTTCTTTGAACCTTGACATTTTCCTGTTCAATAAGTCTTCCAAATATTTTAAACTTTTTATAACCTCTGAACCAGTTCAACTACTTGACTTTATAAAGCCTGTGAACCTCTTCAAATTCTACCCTTTACTTTTTAATGTCCCTTGAAACTTTCTATCTTTTATAACCCCTTGTAATTGAACCTTTTTAAACTCTCCCTCCATCAATTATCAACTGTTTTGACTTACTACTTTGAAATCTCAAATCTTTCACTTTTAATAATTACTGGACCTTTAGTGGATTACATTTGACCTAAGATTCCATTATGACCTTGACCTACTTTTTCTGCCAGCTCAATCTCTTTCTGGTCCTTCCTCTTTCTCACACTCTCCTTTTTATTGTCCTTGGGCATGAGGTCTAGTTCCTGTTTCAGCAACTTCATCTCCTGTTTCTGTTGCTCTTTGAATGTTTTGTATTCCTTTTCCTGAGAAGTAAACATGTGAACAAGTCTAGGTAGAGTCTTTTGTACATTTTGTAACTTGATTGGAAAAGAATCATGTTTAACTCAAATAGAATAGTAATGTTATCTAGAAATTTTGATAGAGAGCATTACAAAACCAAAATACTGTTGTTATTCAAAATCATAGATAACTAGAGATTTAAAGTACTGACAATGATTTTATCCAGAAACTATATACACCGAAAAGGGGCATTAAGTGACGTAATTTTAAGTGAAATGTACTGTAAATGACAGGTATTAACAAATTCTATTAACAAAGAAATTATCAAATGAGTCAAGTTTTAAGATATTTATTTCAGTCAAAACTACAAAGTGTTAAGGTTTGTGTACACAAACTTTTACACAGCTGATTTACCCTATCTGAATCTTAAACAGCCAGATAAAAGACTTTTTCTTTCATGATATAGTTGTTTTCTAGCAATTTTGTTTCATGTGAAGAGCTCACATCACATCTGTAAAAGATCACACAATTTCAACAAAATCTACTGGGATAGCATTGACTGATTGGCAGTTTCAACAAGGATTGCAGTTTCTTTATAAAACATGCTGCATTTCATTCAAAATAAGTTTTTTTAACCATAATGGTTCAATCAAATTCCCATGTCAATCTGGTCAAATAATTGTACTGTTTGACTGGATATCGAGATTTTATAAAGATCTTACCTGTTCCAGTTTGATACGTTTGCCAGCAGACTTCATGTCCATCTGTTGTGTGGTTTCTGCCCTCTCCACCTGTTGTTTCTGTTGTTTTGTCAGAGTCTCCATATCCTGGTCATAGTTCTGAACCAATTTCTGGTTTAAAACATGGGGAGAAATTAATAAGGTTCCATATAAGGAGAAGTCAGACTTATAAGGAAAAAGGTGGTGCTAATGGTGAATATGCAATTCTTTCATCAGCAAATTTTAAATTGACAGTTGAAATAAAAAGAACTCTCATACTTTATGAATTTTCTTCAATACCAATATTGACAAAGTACTGTGTTAAACTTGAAGCATTTTCATTTTGAACCATTCTTGAAGGAGTGAAGTTCAATAGTACAGCCTCTAATGCCAAGATGTAAAATTACAATTGCAACTTCCAATTCAAAAAGCTAATTCTGTTATTACCACTTCCAGTACAAAAAGCTAATTCTGTTATTACCACTTCCAGTACAAAAAGCTAATTCTGTTATTACCACTTCCAATACAAAAACATGAAATTTCACACTTCTACTTGCCATACAAAAGAGGAATACCAACCTGCATGTCTATGTCAAAGCGACGCTCCTGTCCCTCCCGCGCACATTGTGCCTTGTATAGTAAGTCCTGGTACTGTTTATTCTCCTGCTTCTGGAGCATTTTCAGCTCCCGCAGGTCCTGCTTCCTGTAACACACA
>JAULCA010170276.1:0-14705 GCA_032360845.1 Crassadoma gigantea | reverse complement strand
CCCCCCCCCCCCCCCAACGAGGGGCTAGCTGATTTTCCCCCCTCTGTAATATTAGCTGAGGGAAAACTATATATTGGCTTGCTGATTCTTTCCCCCTGTGTAATATTAGCTGAGGAAAAACTATTGGCTAGCTGATTCTTCCCCCCTCTGTAATATTAACTAGGGGGAAAACTATTGGCTCTCTGATTCTTTCCCCCTCTGTCATATTAACTATGGGGGAAACTATTGGTTAGCTGAATTTTCCCCCCTCCGTTTTAGTAAATAGGGGGGAACTATTGGGTAGCTGATTCTTTCCCCTTATGTAATATTATCTAGGGAGGAAACTGTTGGCTAGCTGATTCTTTCAATAAGCGACTTCTTCTGAAAAATCGAAAGGTATAAAATTATTTTATTCAGATGGTGGCTTCTTAGGATAGGGCTCTCCAAAGTTTGCAAATTAAATGACCTCAACCTACTTTAAAGGTCACAGAGATCAACATTTCAAAAGATTTGTTCTGAAGAACAAAAAGGAATTGATCCATAAGATTTGGCTGGTAGCTTTTTGGGATTGAGCTTAAAAAGTTTGAGAAGGAAAATGATGTTGACCTATTTATAAGGTCATAGCTAGGGGAAAATATGCCAAACAACTTCTGAAGAAGAAACAAAAAACATAAAATCTTATGATATTTTACTGGTAGTTTCAACAGATGGAGCTGACTAAGTTTGCGAGTAAAGTATTTGTAGTGCAATATAATATATAATGAGAATATTTGCTCTGACTGCTTAAATATTCAGGTAAGCGATACAGGCCCTGTGGGCCTCTTTTCTAGCCTTCTAAAATTCCACATGGTGACACATAGTGATGTGTAGATATGCAATTGAGGTTTAATTAAAATGTTTTTCATGTCAAGGTCACTTATAACTAATCTGTATATGTGAGTGTTAACTTGTAATATCTGTTACAGGAAGACCAATGTTACTGAAAAATGAATCAGTCTATGTTACGGAAAAGGAGAACCATCTCAACATAACGATGACATTCATCAGCCAGCCGTCTCCAACTGACAGGTTTATCAGTAAAACAGCACGACTTTCCCCTACAAGGGATCTCAACATCTCCTTTATAAAGGGAACTGTAAAGGACAACATATATGGCAAGTTCATATCAAGAGAAGGATACAGAGTCCATCTTGATTTCCCATCATTCCAAATCAAACAAGAAGGAAACTACAGCCTCACGGTTACAAACAATGTTAGCCAAAACCTTATGCATAGCTTCAAAATCCTCATAGTTGGTAAGATTATTGCTTCATAATAATTTGTCTGAATAGTGAATACAAATGTAGAGTTAAAATGATTCTATTTGTTTAAATTAACACAATTGATAATTTGTTCATATTGGAAATATGCAGAATAAATAAAATTTGAATACAAAATTGATCAGTTTAAATTATTACATGCTCATGAGGTCACCTTCTCTATGTTTACATATTGAATGTTGTTCCCTTAAAGTTTCCCTGAAAGCTTCCTTGGTAGAATGACCTTGATCCACATTCAAAATTTGTTAAAACAATTAAACGGCTTCTCCTGATTAACCCAAAAGCCCAGAAGCATGATATTTGGTTGATACGTTTCAAGGATGAAGCCTGACAAAGTTTGCGAAAAGAAATGACCTTGACCAATATTCAAGGTCACAAAGGTCAAATTTGTAGCCATTAAACTGCTTATTCTGATAAGCCAAAAGGCCCAAAAGCATGATATTTGGCAGACAGGGACCTAGGAAAAAGGCTGACAAATTTTGTGAAAAGAAATGACCTTGACCCATATTCAAGGTCACAGGAGTCAAATTTGTAAAAACCGTTTAACAACTTTTTCTGTTTAACCAAAAGGCCCAGAAGCATGATATTTGGCTGGTAGTTTTCTAGGATGAAGCCTGATAAAGTTTGTGAAAATTAATAACCTTGATTTGTATTCAAAGCCACAGGGGTCAAATTTTTTAAAACCTGTTAATGACTTCTGATTAACTAAAAGTCCTAGAAGTGTTATATTTGGCTTGTAAGTTCCTAGCATGAAGCCTGATAAAGTTTGCGAAAAAATAAATGATGTTAACCTATAGTCAAATTTGAAAAAAGTTTTGAACGACTCTTATGATTAACCAAAAGGCCCAAAAGGGTGATATTTGGCTTGTAGGTTCTTACACAGGATGATGCCCGACAAATTTTGATAAAAGAAATGCTCTTGAGCCTTATTCAAGGTCAGAAGAGTCTATTTTGTTAAAAGCTTTATATCTGATTACAGGGTAACCAAAAGGCCCAGAAGCATTATATATTTGGCTGATAGGTTTATGAGATGAAGCCCTACAAGGGTCTGTTCTAATTTGTCTTCTAGAAAAGAAAGATATTTGTGGATGATAAATAGTGTTTAGCATCGAGTGGTATATGCTTCCAATTTGAAGTTGGTTTTAATTAATTGAGTACAACTGAATAAATGCCAAGCAATTTGTACCTTTGATGAACATTGAGTACCAGGTGAGCGATGCAGGCCCATTGGGCCTCTTGTTTTCTTTTAATTGCTTCCCCTTAATCTTATCTCATTGAATAGAAATGATCTAGATCCCAACCTTATACCAATGTACAAATACATAAGGATCACAGCCATATTTGTTAGAAAGCAATGTTTTAAGAATAAAAAAAAAAGAGTTATCCAAATTTGAAGTATCCATAAAGCTTTTACTCTGTTAATGAGAATATTTTTCCATGATCACTTAAAATTTTATGTGAGCAATACAGACATTCTGAGCCTATCTTGACTGCAATTAGATATGGCTAGGCTTAATACCAGGCATGATCTAGCTGATACAGTATCCATACTCATGTGACTATTATTAGGCTTATGGACTTCTTGTTTGGAAAATCAATGGATTGGGAAAATTGTAAATGAAAACATTGAATATATGCTTAAATATGTCAGTATATAAAATGTCATTATATTACATAAACCACTTCACAGATTTCGATTATAGAGCATCTCTAGGCATGCTGTGGTGTAAGGCAGTGTAATTGAAAGCTGCAATATGGGGTGGAGGTGCAAGGGCCAATATTAAACCAAACAAACCAATTCCAATGAAATTTTGCAGAAACCTTCCATGACCAAAGGTCAACCAATATTGTTAATTATATGGTCCCCAGCCCCCTGTGGCCTGGGGGGTGGGGTCAAAAGCAGTCAAATTGACTAAAATTTCAAAATTCTTCTTCTTAAGATCCAGATATGGTAGAATCAAATACTTTTCATAAATGGAAGGGTCATTAGGTGCTTTACAAAAATTGTGAATTTCATGACCCTGGGGTCTCACATTTACCCCTGGCAGGGGCAAAATTTATTATGGTTTATAATATTGGCAAATGATACTTTGGATATTACATGTTGATAACTTGATTGGAATTATAACCTTGATTTGACAGTTTGATACTTTGAAATTTTGAGCCAGCCCTACCCCAAAGGGCTGTAGAGCTGGGCGTTTTTATTGTTTTTAGCTCACCGGTGAGCTTATGGGATGGCGCGGCGTCCGTCGTCCGTTCATCTTCCCTCCGTCAACTTTTCCTTGAAAACATTACCCAGTAGATTTTGCCTAAATTTGGTCTGGAGCATCCTTAGGCAAAGGGCATTCAATTTTGTATAAACAGTGGGTTTGGCACTCCTGGGGGCTGAGTGGGGGGCCCAATAGGGGAAATATAGCAAATTCTTTAAAATCCTTCTTCTTCTGTCAGAATGAAAGAATTTGCTCCATATTTGGTCTGAAGCATCCTTGGGTGAAGGGAAACTAATTTTGTATGTATGGTGGGTCTGGCCCCCCTGGGGGTTGAGGTGCGGGGTTCAAAGGGGAAATATAGCAAAATCTTTGAAGTTCTTCTTTTTATGTAGTAATGAAAAGATTTGTTCCATATTTGGTCTAAAACATCCTTGGGTGAAGGGGAACTAATTTAATATACCCAAGCCATTTAAAGTCAGTAGTATCTTTTTCTTGCATTTTTAGCATAAGACGGTATAGAACGCTAGAAAGTTTTCCGCCTCCTGTAATTAATTTATGCCAAAACATTAACATCCTAATCTTAATTTCGATTTCTAGTGGAAATTTGCCCAGTTTTCCGTAAACCATGAAACTTGGTGTACTACTTCTAACATGTAAAAATTCTTTAAAATCCTTCTTCTTCTGTAGGAATGAAAGGATTTGTTCCATATTAGGTCTGAAGCATTCTTTGATGAAAAGGAACCAATTTTGTAATAACTGTGGGTCTGCCCCCCCTGGGACCTGAGGGGCAAAGCCCAATATGGGAAATATAGCAAATCATTCTTTAAAATCCTTCTTCTTCAGTAGGAATGAAAGATTTGGTCCATATTTTGTGTGGAACTTCCTTGGATGAAGGGGTACCAATTTTATATAAATGGTGTGTCTGGCCCCACCCTTGGAGACATAATCCCTGGGTCAAAACTTAAAAACGATTGAGATCCTCACCCCTATACTATATATATGCAATCACTGGGCATAAAGAGTTGAATGCAGTCATAATATTAGCACTGACCCTGGCAACCAAACCCCTAGGGACCTAGTTTCTGATTCACAGCTTGGAAACAGTTGAGATCCCCACACAATAACCATCAATAAAATTCCTGAGCATGGAATGCTACAAGGATTGGCATAGGGGTCTGGCCTATTCCCTTGAATCCCATTTGGATAATATTTTGCCATAATTGCTTTGATATACAGGTGAGCGATACAGGCCCTCTGGGCCTCTTGTCAATGAATAATGTTTCTGTTCATGTGTTAAAAACAAAAATCAACTTTCTGTATAAATATATCAAAACTCAGGTGATTGTTAAGGCCCATGGGCTTCTTGATAAGTAGTTTTGGTGTAGGGTATTTAGGAGTTGTCACTTTACAGTAATATTCTCAAAAAATTATTCATGCAGTTCTTTGTGCAGGCAGGTGTATTAGTTTGCCATTCTGCTCACACTTCTGTTTTTTCAAACACTGACTCCCTCTTCTTATCATTGGTAAAATATGATAAACCTTACAACGTCATATTATTATTACTTAGCAAACTTTCTTCAGTACCAAGGCCTTCTATCTACAATTAAAAAACATTTCTGTCATCAACAGGAAATAAAATGTATCAGCTATCCTTATATACCCAGTAATATACAAATATTTCTAAGAAATAGGAAATGGAAAACAAACTTTTTTAGTTTACTTTGTAGAAAAAAAATGGAATAATTATTTTGATTTTGATGATAATACATGGAGAAATATCTACAAAATACCATTTCAAGTAACCAAAAACACAAAACTACAATGGTCTCAGTATAGGGTGAATCAACACATCTTAACCACAAACTCATATCTGTTCAGGGCTGGAATAGTAGATAACCTCATTGTTATTTCTGTAAAACAAATGTTGAAACAATAGAGCATGCACTATGGGAGTGCAATCAAGTTCAGACTTCATTAACTAACTTTGAGTTTTTGTTAGATGCTTTGTTTATTCCTTTTGCTTTTAACAAGGAAACATTTATCTTTGATATATTTGATCAAACCAGAACTAGATACATAGTAGATAACCAAATTATTCTTATTATAACATATTATATTTACAAAGCAAGGTGCCTAGAATAAGCTTTATAAGTAAATGACCTTAAAAACTCTATAAAAGAGACGTATGAGATACGGAAATATATTGTAAATGGGAAAGATGAAAAAGATAGACGTACCTTCCAAAAAGACTGGGGAAAATGGCAAAATCTTCTTAATAACCCTTAAAACCTTCATCTTTATGATTTATATGTTTAAAACCAACAAAGGAGTAACAGTAATAGATAGGAATGCTCTAACTATATTGAGCTGATATAATAATGAAACTGTTACTCTGTGATGGACAGGTTAATACGATATATTGTAACCAATCTCCATCCTCTCCCCCATCATCCCTCCCCTCTCTCTCTCTCTCACTCTCTCTCTCTCTCTCTCCTATTTTTTAAATTGATTGTATCAAAGTTTCCTTTTTTTCCCTTCCCCACTTCTTTCTATTATACATTTGTACATTAGAAGTCATATTAAATATTACGAATGTATATCAAAAGAGCTAATAAGCTGTGAGAAAGTATGAAAGGTGTGAGAAAGATGATATGATAGCTATAGGCTTTAGCAAATTAACACTCACATGTGATTAAAGATTGGTGTTTTCTAATTATGATGATGATGATGATGATGATGATGATGATGAAGATGATGATGATGACATCAGTGGGATGACTACTTTGTGTCATGATAAATATACATCAGTGTGTTAGTTAGGATGATTTTATTATTATACGATGCATATGATGTTGATAATGATACCAGTTTGAGGTTGACGACAACAGTGTGATGATGATATTACATTGAGAATGATGTTGGTTTGAGTATTGATGATGTTGACGATGATGACAACATATTATATTGATAACAGCAAATTTGAAAAAAATTGATGCCAGATGAACGGCAATTTTGTGTCATGGTGGATATATCAGTAAGATTGATGATGATGATGATGATTTCAGTTTTTTATGCCATGATGAACATGATGAGGGTGATGACTGATGATGGTGATGATGATTAAAGGCTCATTGTCAGATGATGATAGTGTTGATGATGATGATGATGAGGAGGAGGAGGATTGTGTTTGTGAATGTAAAGAGTGTGTGTAAGCATGGGTGTTAGGGAGTATGGAAAAAAATGTATATAATCTGCATATTGTATCAGAAATACCTTTGAAAAATAAAAATAATAAAAAAATTTTTTTATTATTTATTGTATGGCCCAATACTGTTGAATCACAATCATAACTTATTATCATGGTTAATCTGTTCAAGTATTTCATTTTAAAATTTTGTCATACAACTTAAGCCCTTTCTGGTAAAATGTATCCTGTAATAAATGTACATCATCCTTCCTTGCAAAATTTGAGAATTAAGTCCACTGTATGTTTTACCATATTAACCAAATGTATTGTGCTTTTAAAATATTGCAGATGTGCCAGACACTCCCACTTATCTCAATGCTGAAAAGATAACTACTGAAAGTGTAGTTGTTTCATGGACACCTGGATTAAATCGAGGACGAAAGGAGCAGTCTTTTCACTTGTGGATTAGAGAAATCACTACAGATATCTGGACAAAGTATATTAAATCACAAGAAATTTCAAGAATGGTGATCTCAGACCTACCCACTGATTCTACCTTTGTGGTGACGTTGTTTGCGACAAATGAAAAAGGAAACAGTGATAATACAACACTGCAGTTTATGACACTATCAGGTATAAATACATATATAGTTCATTACAATGTTTTAAAGTATGTTTGTTTAAACAGGAAACAAATCCAACAAGTGTATAATAGTTTAATTATCCTATTACAGGCTAGTTAGTGAAAATGATATCAACTTAGTAGAAAGGATTAAGAGTTTGATTGACATTAAATATTTAAATAACTCCCCATGAATCATACATGCCACTCACAGTGTACAGTTATAGATATCTTTATTACAGATTAAGAAAGCATAGGAAATTTCTTGCCATGAGTTCATCAGGAGCATCTTACTATGTTATCATGAAGAAATTTGTGGTTAGATTATGTAAAAAACTTAATAACTTAACTAAGTTTTCCCAGAACCACTGGTACAAATTGATGTGAAATGGCTAAAAAGGAGCATAATCAGCTTTAGGTAATCTGTGATATTGATTGATTCACAATTTTGCATTGTAGCTGATTGGTATTCACAATTAAAATGTTTAAATCATTTACTCCCTCTCAAAATTAAAGATTATTTACAGTATAGCTATGCACATCGATATACTGCGGCACCATCATTTAATGGGGACAATATGTTCTTAGACATAATTCAGTTACATAGGGACTTGATTTGTAGTAGGAATATGGCCGGTTAGCACAAAGGAATAACTTGATAAAACAAAGTTGGTATATATGTTTATGAGTGTATTCACAGTTCGTTTAGACATTCTTTAATCTGTACTTCATGCAAACCATGCCAAAAATGTGACCAAACATTGGGGGTTGCTTAATGTCTGGGAAATAATGACGTAACAATAAGATCTCCAGTTCCAGCTTTTATTCACTTGGTATCCTGAACAATAATATACAGATGAAATTCAATGTACTTGCTCTAGGCGTTTCTCATTCCTTCTCATGCCAACATCCTTCCTTTGGATATTCCTGTCTCACTCCCTACTCTCAGAGCATGGTCACAACCTCTCCTGATGGTCTCTCTCTCTACCTGATGGTATTTCCGCACTCTCTCTCTCATTCTGAGTCCCATTCTATCACTTTTATCTGACATCAATTAATACCTTTCTTTCACTATGTGAAAAAATCCAAGCTACAGGCTACCTGCCTCATGGACTAACTGACCAACAGCAGTCAGGCACTTTGCAACATGATATAATCACTAGAAATATAAAGGTGACCTTTCTAAAAATGTAGTGTGTTGGTGCTGAAAGTGAAAGAATGATAGGGATAATTGTAAGTTTTTAAGTATAGTTTTTAGCTCACCTGCCCGAAGGGCAAGTGAGCTTATGCCATACTGCAGCGTCTGTCGTCCATCGTCCGTCCGTCAACTTTTCATTTGAAATGCCACTTATCCTGAAGAGCCAAGCAGATTTTGAACAAATTTGGTCTGAAACATCCTAGGGAGAAGGGAAACCAATTTTGTATAAATATTGAGTCTGGCACCCAAAGGCCCAATAGGAGAAAAAGAGTGAATTCTTTAAAATCCTTCTTCTTCTGTAGGAATGAAAGGACTTCTTCCATATTTGGTCTGAAGCATCCTTGGGTGAAGAGGAACCAATTTTGTATAAAATGTGGGTCTGGCCTCCAGGGGTTTGAGGGGTAGGGCCCAATAGGGGAAACATAGCAAATTCTTTAAAATCTTTTATCTTCTGTAAGAAAGAAAGGATTTGTTCCATGTTTGGTCCGAAGCCATCTTGAGTAAAGGGGAACAAATTTTGTATAAACCCTGGGTCTGGAACCCCAGGGACCTTAAGAGCATGGCCCAATATTGGAAACATAGCAAATTCTTTAAAATCCTTCTTCTTCTGTAGGAATGAAAGGATTTGTTCAATATTTAGTGTGAAGCATCCCTTGGTGAACAGAAAGCAATTTTGAATAAATTGTGGGTCTGGCCTTAAGGAGCCTGAGAGACAGGACCCAATAGGGGAAACATAGCAAATTCTTTAAAATCTTTCTTCTTCTGTAGGAATGAAAGGATTTGTTCAATATTTGGTCTGAAGCATCCTTGGGTAAAGGGAAACCAATTTTGTCTAAACCAAGGGTCTGGCCCTCAAGGGGCCTATATTGGAAACATAGCAAATTCTTTAAAATTCTTCTTATTCTGTAGGAATGAAAGGATTCGTTCCATATTTAGTGTGAAGCATCCCTTGATGAACAGAGAGCAATTTTGAATTAATTGTGGGTCTGGTCCTCAAGGGGCCTGAGGGGCGGGGCCCAATAGGGGTAACATAGCAAATTCTTTAAAATCCTTATTGAGCTTATGCCGTTTGTCTGTACGTCCATTGTCCATTTTACTTTAAACAACTTCTCAATAATCAAAAGGCCAATGGCACTGATATTTGGTCTGTAGCATGATGGGATGTAGGGCTACCAAATTTGTTAAAATATATGACCTTGACCCACTGTCAAGGTCGCAGGGGTCAAATATCTCAAAATCTTCAAACAACTTTTTCTCAATAACCAAAAGGCCTAGGGTACTGATATTGGGCCAGTAGCATGCTGGAATAAAGGACTACAAAGTGTCTTCAAATGAATGACCTTGACCCACTGTCAATGTCACAGGGGTCAAATATCTCACAATCTTCAAAAAACTTCTTCTCAATCACCGAAAGGCCCATAGTACTGATAAAGGGCTACAAAGTTTGTTCAAATGAATGACCTTGACCCACATTCAAGGTCATATGACTTCTTTTCAATAACCAAAAGACCCATGGTACTGATATTTGGCCTGTAGCATGTTTGTTTGAAAGGCTACAAAATTTCTTCAAATGAATGACCTTGACATGCTTTTAAGGTCACAGGGGTCAAATGTCTTCAAAATTGTAAACAACTTCTGCTTATCAATCAAAAGGTCTTGGGTGATGGCGTTTGGCAAAATAGCATGTTGTGATGAAGGGCTACCAAGTTTATTCAAATGAATCTCCTTTACTCATATTCAAAGTCAAAGGGGTCAAAATTGATCAGAATCTTTAAATGTCTATTTGTTAACAACCACGAGGCTGAGAATTTTCATATACATGTATGTAAATGGCCCAATCTCATTAAACAAAAGGTCTAGGATGGTGATATTTGGCAAGTTGCATGCTGAAATCAAAGGTTTTAAAGTTGGTTCAACATATATCAGGGTCACATGAGTCAAATGATGGTTAAAATCTTTCAACAGGTTGTTTTGAATGACTTTTAGTCATTAATACCGATATAATGCTGGTAGCTTTATTGAAGATCACCTTTTAGGTTGCAAGTGTGAGATTTATACCAGGTGAGCGATGCAGGCCCATTGGGCCTTTGTTTTTAAGCATCATTGGGTAAAGGGAAACCAATTTTCTATAAACCATAAGTCTGCCCCCCGCGGGGTCTAAGGGGTGGGGCTCAATCAGGGAAATATAGCACATTCTTTATAATCCTTCTCCTTCTGTAGGAATGAAATGATTTGTTCAATATTTGGGCTGAAGCATCCTTGGGTGAAGGGAAACCAATTTTGTCTAAACTTAGGTTCTGGCCCCAAAGGGGCCTGAGGGGCAGGGCCCAATAGCCGAAATATAGCAAATTTTTCTTTAAAATCCTTCTTCTATAGAAATGAAAGGATTTGGTCCATATTTGGTGTGGAGCATCTTTGGATGAAGGAGAACAAATTTTATATAACAATGTGTCTGGCCCTGCCCTTGGAGACATAATCCTGGGGTCATAACTTAAAAAACAATTGAGATCCCCACCCCAAACTGTATACAATCACTGGGCATAAAGAGACGAATGCAGTCATGATATTAGCGCTGACCCTGGGTACAGACCAAATCCCTAGAGACCTAGTTACTGAGTCACAGCTTAGAAACAGTTGAGATCCCCACACAATAATTATTCAAAAAATTGCTTGGCATGAAAAATCTAATACAGCTTGCTACAAGGATTGGCATAGGGGTCTGGCCTATTCCCTTGAATCTCATTTGGAGAATATTTTGCCATAATTGATTTGATGTTCAGGTGAGCGAAAGAGGCCAAGCTTGTTTATTTAAAACTTAAGAAAAAAAAAGAATTTCAGATATTTATACTTTCTGAAGCCTTTGTATGTTTTATTTTTCATATCATATTTAGCTGTCCAAGATCTGTCTGCAGCACCATTGATAGGTGGAATATCAGGAGGTATCATTGGACTGCTTTTTATCACCATAGGAATTGTCTTGTACAGGAGATTGAGTAATGGTATGTAGAACACAAGGCATAACTAGACATTAATACTGTGGAACCATGTTCTTTATTTTTTAGATTGCATGAGAAGAAAAAAAGGTCCTGGCAATTTACATAGATTGCTATAAAGTTTACTTAACATTTCCAGCATGGTCAACTGATGGCTTTGATAAATTATTTCTTGAGAGAAGTCAATATTTTGCAGGACTTTGAGGATGAAGATGATAAAGATGAAATAAACAAAATATTATCAACAACAATATTGTAAGTGTTAAAACCCAGATTCAAAGCTTAACTTCAGTAGTTAATCTATAAGAGTTACCTCTCCATTTTATGTTGTTATTCCCCTTAGATTAAAAATCAAAGCATGTGCTGCACCAATATGAATGTTAATTGTTATTAATGAAATAAGGAGAGCAGGAATTGGTTTTCAGTCCTTCTGTTTGTCCCTCCACATGTCTGTCTGTTTGTCAGATCCCCTGTTGTGAAAGGCGACTAATGTTGGGGGCTCCTGCAGGATTTTTTGTGTCTTCTGCTAAGAGATCAATGAAGAAACCACAATTGATCTACTGCCCCCGTTGCAATATTTGATATCTATATATGTTCTCTCTGCTTCCTGAAACCTACTTGTTTCCTGGTCACAAGATTATTTCAGACAAAAGAAGGTGTTTCATAGGTGTTCAAAATTGGCCCACAATATTTTTGTAGCTCACCTGTCTGAATGGCAAGTGAGCTTATGTCATGGTGCGGCATCAGTCGTCCGTCTGTCTGTCCGTCGATCGTCGCATGTCAACTTTTCATTTAAACAGCTTCTTTTGAAGAAAAACAGGCCTAGAGCCATGATATTTGATTAAAAGCTTCCTTGGTAGGAGCACAATCAAGTTTTAGAAAAGAAATGACCTTAACTTGTATTCAAGGTCACAGGGGTCAAATTTGTTAAAACCTGTTAACAACTTCTTCTGATTAACCATAAGGCCCAGAAGCATGATATTTTGCTGATAGGTTCCTAGTATGGTTCCTAGTATGAAGCCTGACAAAGTTTGCGAAAAGAAATGTCTTTGACCAATATTCAAGGTCGCAGGGCTCAGATTTGTTACAACCTTTAAACAACTTCTTGTGATCAACTGAAAGGCCCAGAAGCATTATATTTGCCTGATAGCTATAGGTTCCTAGGAAGAATCCTGATAAAATTTGTGAAAAGAAATTAACTTCACCCATATGTCACATTGGTTAAATTTGTTTTAGCCTTGAAACGACTACCGTAAAGTGCACACTTCTTTATTTTATTGTCATGTCAAAAAGGGGGTGCGCATTATACACATGAACAAGTCATTCTTGGGTTATTGTTATCAATTTTCTGGTAAACCTTTTGTCAGAGCGAATACAATTAAATAAATATTGTCAATCCTGTTCAAAGTACACGAAATTGTAGCCGCTAAAAGAGAAGTTCGTACAATCCGAGTTGACATCGGCAAAAATCAAGGCAAACAGTCATTCATGATTACAGAACAACGACGGCCTATGTGCAAGTATGGAGATGAATAATGGTATATATATCTTTCATATATTGACTTACATATCAATACTGAATTATTAGCAAATTCTTTGAAATCCTTCTTATTTTGTAGGAATAAAAGAATTTGTTCCATATTTTTTCTGAAGCATCCTTGGGCAAAGGGGAACCAATTTTGTGCAAAACCATGAGTCTGACCCCTCTGGGGGCTGAGGGCCAAGGCCCAATAGAGGAACATAGCAAATTCTTTAAAATCCTTTTTCTTCTGTAGGAATGAAAGGATTTGTTCAATATTTGGTCTGAAGCATCTTTTGTTGAAGGGAAACCAATTCCGTATAAATGGTGGGTCTGGTCCCCTTCAGTGCTGAGGGTTGGGAGCCAATAGAGGAACATAGCAAATTCTTTGAAATCCTTCTTATTTTGTAGGAATAAAAGAATTTGTTCCATATTTTGTCTGAAGCATCCTTGGGTAATGGGGAACCAATTTTGTATAAAACGGGGATCTTGCCCCCTGGGGGCTGAGGGGCAGGGCCCAATATTGAAAAAATAGCTTATTCTATTAAATCCTTCTTCTGTAGGAATGAAAAGATTTGTTCCATATTTTTGGTCTGAAGCATTCTTGGGTGGAGGGGAACCAATTTTGTATAAACTGGGGTTCTGGCCACCCTAGGGGCTGAGGGGTATGGCTCAATAGCAAATTCTTTAAAATCCTTTTTATGGAGGCGTTTTACGCCTGCCATATGCAAATCACCTTCGGGAGTGACGTCACAATCTTTCATTCCTATTTCCATTTGATTTCCTTCCACAGTTCGTTTTGCATTTTCTTTTGATTCACATATGATGTAGTTGAACTGTATATGCATTTATGCAAGCTATTAGGGCTACTAATACAGTACATTTTACATAAAAAGTATCTATTTCTCTCCAGCGGAAGTACGGAATTTGAGACGTCTAGCGGTAACCTAGCTCTTACTGAAATGCTTCGGGAGACGACTTTTGTAGTTCGTCGTTCATGGTAGATGTGCAAGAAATTTATCCAATTCAATCAAATTTTCTGAAAATCCATGTGTACATTTCAGTGATTTATCTAAAAAAACAAAATCGTTTTTTTTTCTTCAAATCTCTGTACTATATTCCCATTCATCGATTTGTACAAAAATGATCATATTAAAAATTCTGTTTGAAGGGAGATAACTGCGAGATACTTAGGATGAGGACAACCGTTTCACTACAAGAAAAAAGTTTGCATAACAGGCAAGCGCAAATACGTTACAATTTCTCACTCGATAATTTCCATTAAGTAAAATATGAATATATGTATAACAGACACTGAATAAAGCGAGTATCTTTGACTTTAAATCTTCACTTGTTTACTATGCGCAACAATTCGCGTGATGTCACACGCATTTTTCCTCATTCCGCCATATTGGATGAGTCATGCCTTTTGAAAAAGCTTGGGTTCAAAAATACTTTCAACAACTTTTTTATCAAGGTAAGTTTTGCTCTGCTTCATTTCTTTCATTAAATTATCATTTCAATCATCCTCAGAAGTTTGAATTTTGCCTGTTTATGTTTTTTAATTGACAAAATGCGAGTCGATGACCCATCAGTAAAATGTCCTTGACTCTTGAGAAAACGGGATTAAGGTCCGAAGCCGGGGGGTGAAGAATATGCAAGTCTATCGCATTATTAC
>JAULCA010170165.1:0-14705 GCA_032360845.1 Crassadoma gigantea | reverse complement strand
AGCACATAATACAAAGAATGGAAGAGTTGACAAGAAAAGTAATCCGGCTGATATAGAATAAGCAATATAAACGTTGGATACTGGCATTTGAATTTGTGTTATGTTTGAGTTTGGAGTAGCATTGGCAGTTGAAGCATTTCCCTCAATGGTAAAAATGCTTGTTGTGGCAACGGTATTATTTGTAGAATTCCTTGGGTCGTTGTGCATGACCATGTCGTTTGTTCTCGGCAATAAAAATGGGCTCGTGACCATTGGTGAGATCAGACCGGCTGCACTGTCAGAAAGTAGGAATATGTTAAGATACACCCTGCCTCGTGATGTAGCTCCCCATATTGAAATCGCTACGGATAACACCACTGAAAAAAATGTTTGAAATAAATGCACTTCATCACACATTATAAGACCATACAGTACAGGTACGTATCCTTTCGAAATATAAAAAGTTTTTACTCATTGAAATGATTGTTAATGAAGCATGCAATCTAGAACAGCGGAAATGGTATTAATGAAGTTTCATCATTAAATGCGTCGTGTTATTACAAGCACTATACATCATCCTACTAAAATCAATTACAGCAATGGTATTTTAAGTGGTAAATATTGTAAACAAAAACGTCATTCGAATTCAATGTTGACAAAACTATGGCAAGTTATAAACAAAGGAATGGTTGACATGGAGACATATGGAAAAGTTCAAGGAAAAAGAGTTCCCCTTCCGGGTTTTTGTAAGGTTTATATTTCTCTTTTTTTTTTCGTTTTAGTAACGAAGAAAGAAGTTACTCATGTTGTCAATTGTACGTTGCCCCTCTCTGACATTTGTTTCTGTTAATGACCTATCATGATCAGTAGCAAGATTATAATAATCGCTATACCGATCATGCAGGACTATCTTGAATTTTGTTATGTTAGCTGACATTGCATGTTTTGAACAAAGTAACAGTTAACCCCAAAAACAATCCTACAATGTTAAGCAAGAAGCCTATTGTCGCTGTACTTGTGTATATATAACAGCAATCATATAAAGCAACCAAAGCATGTAATGAATATTTTATCTATTAAAGTTACTCACCTACATTTGTCACCCCTGCGCAAATACCATGGGCCAGGTGAGCAGTTATCATGAGTTCATATAGTGAACACCAAGGAATGAGTGCACGTGTAAGGCTGTAAATCGTCAAAGCAACAACTAATAACAGGTATCTGTTCCCTTTAGAGTAAAATGACCCGCCGATAATGGATCCTATCGCACTACCCGTACTGTATGACGTCATAAAGGCGGATCCCTTTTCCAGGTCCGTGCCGGATATATAGAGGATGTCCAGAAATGCTGGGCCTGTTTGGCCTTTGCACCATCCCTGGTGAAATGAAATTAGCGAAATATTTGAAAGAAGCAAGTTATAGCTTTACTATAACCATTAAGGTATACTGCTGACAAAGGCATTGATTGATGTAGCTACTATTCTTTTAATTTGATATTTTAATAAAATATAAGCTAACATACATGATGTTATAAGAAAGCTATTGAAGAAAATAACAAAATCGAATTTGGAATCCAAAATAAAATAGTATATGTTAAATGGGGATTCACCTTGAATTTATATGCTAATTTGATGTTTTTGGACCTAAATCTTTAAACTCAATAATAAATAAAATTTATTAAATTATTCTTTTAATTAAGTACCTGCCAACAGCAATAAAATCAAACGTTACAAGCGAAATGTTCCCCGAATATTGTTAATATACACTACAATGCGACCAATACAAATAAGAACAAAACTACGAAATACAAACCAACATGGCGTACACGAAGGTAGCACAAATGCTAAGTATGACCTTGGAACGGATGACTTTATTATGCCGTAGTTCAGTTATAAGTGATTGATGTTCCTGCATGTGGGCATTTTCGGAATGACCTCCTTCATCTGTGTCCTCTTTGTCGATGTCTTGAACTGAAATTGCTTCTTGTTCAGAATAGCTGATATCCAAACTTTTTCTGTTTCCCGTCATTTTCGTCTGTTCCCTGTTCATAAATGTCCGCACATTACACTAACTAATGCACAATTTTGTGATGTGCGATGTGCTGTTTTTGAACATCGTTCTATGATTTTCATTAGCTTTCATCCAACAGCAAAAAGCCTGTCTGAAAAGTACATTGTATGCTTTAACATGTACAATATGTACTTTAAGCGCGGTTTTTAACTACAAATTATTTATCGAATTGAAAAGTACAGACGAACTCCAGATAGCGTAATTTAAACAGCAAAATGGATGGATCAGTCATTATGTTGGTTGGCTGGTTAGTGGCTGTGTTGGATTGGACTAGAGTGCGTGCGTCCTTTATGCATGAGTGTGTGCGTTAATATATACAAGAACATGATTATTAACAATTCATTTCATTTACTTGACCACCTACTTTACATTAACTTCGAAAATAATTTGTACGAGGTTTACTTCCCTTATTTAATCTAAGGAAGCATTTTATGACAATTTGTGATAACTTATATTTAATTCATTAAGATATTTGTTAGTATTATTTGATAGTGGATAGTTGATTGATTTAAAAAACATGAACTCTTTTGGCAGGAAATGCGTGTCAAAGTAAGGTAACTTTTATTATTAACTTGACTTTGAAGTTTTTCATATGGTGAACGAATTCTTGAACCTATATTCTTCACGTTTGTACCATTTTACACAAGTTGTCATTACAGAAAAACATAGCTTTATGTTTTATATTTGAACGAACTAGAGTTATTTACTTGTTAGATCACAATGTAATTAATACAGTTTGATTTGATGTCTCTGTGCATTACGTCCTATTAACAGGTATAGTCACTTAGGGACACTCCATTTGACCTGTGGCCAGTACATAGCCGCTGCCCCTCGGACGCCTCGAACTCTCGACCGAATGGTTTATTTTGTAGGCGGCTAAACGACTTAACCACTCGGGCACCGCGGTCTCTGATTAATTCAGACAATAAGAAGCATAATTGGGTTAATGAAGCTCCGCCTATAACCTTGACGTGTTCTCGCATGTATTCTGATACTAAGTGTTAACATTGAAGGATAACGTCATTTGCACGGTGGACAATGTGATACTATATATAACACTTGAAAACAATATAATATATAAGATATGAAATAAATGTTATACTTTCTTTCTAAAACGATAAGCAAAATCTGACTTTCTTTTCTTTAACAAATGTGCTCAGGGATGCAAAAAAATTCAAGACACTTGCCCGGGACAAGTAGACACCAAAATCCACTTGCCCTGCAAAATGTACTACATGTATATGCAACGCAATAAATGTCATACGATACCAACTAGATAATAAAATATCATATTATGGATAACGTTTGATCACAGTTTATATCAGATAATTGCTGTGTCATAACTAACATTTTTACCTAGAATATGACTCATAAATCCTAGGAGTATTTGTTTTAACATACATAATACAATATTATATTTTGACAGCTTTTACTTACTGACAGTCACTGCGAGCACCAATCTTCTACAGCTACAGTGATATAATGAGTACACTGTTCGTGGATACGGGTTATCTAAAAGGTGAATGCCTATTTCCTTTTATATCTTGCTACGTGTCAGACGTACTTATCAGTCCATGAACCTGCTTTACACTTATGATGATTTGCTACCGTTACCGATAGGGAAATAAAACATAAATTACCTATAAACTTTGATATTTTTGTTATAAAATGTCTACCATATACGAAGTTAAGAAATATGCAAATAGTGAATTCAAGTGTATTCGAAAATAAATGTTTATGGTAGTAGGATCTCGCTGCATTTACTTCAACAGCAACGATCCCTTTTCTACCTGTTATCTAGCTTTTGTGACATTCGGAATTCCTCGTTAACAATGCAGACTTTATGTGTTATTAAATAAGATGAGGAATAATAGAAAACAA
The DNA here is from genome assembly GCA_032360845.1 of Crassadoma gigantea. Lineage (NCBI taxonomy): Eukaryota > Metazoa > Mollusca > Bivalvia > Pectinida > Pectinidae > Crassadoma > Crassadoma gigantea. The sequence goes on along the minus strand of JAULCA010170165.1, from coordinate 10,775 downwards.
TATTTTTCAGGAAACATATATTTATGTGAATCGCCTGGATAATTGTAACTGAATATTTTTATCGTTTGTGTTTAAAATAATTTAGTTTTCTTTGGGTTGACGAATAATAATTTTTGGCTCTCCGTTAACAGTGGGACATCTTTCTAGTAAAATATTCAATTTATTAAAAAAATCCCACGTCCTAGATATGGAATTCGTTTTTTGTCCACAGACTTGGAGGCAGTGTTCAATTTTGTAAAAGGCTAAGTCTATTCTAAAAAAATTAGTCGTCATATCCAATTTTCGCTTCAAGTATTGATCGTTGTAATATATTTTAGATATTTGATATTTATCAAAGTACAAGTGTAAGTTCCAATTACGGTCTTCTGGTGACTATCACCGATATGAGATATTAGAGGGTAAACTAGGGGGTCTAATCATAAATGGCAATGTTTTGACCAAACTACTTGTTGTTTTTGTGAAACTTCTTCATTATTTTGATACACTGACAAACACTGAAAGTTTGCTTTGAATATGTATTAAGTTATTTTAATTTGATCAGATGACTTATTAGTATAACCATCGTTATTTTATCTTAAAAATTATTTTAAAACAAAAATGGAATACAGACAAAAGAGATACAGTGGTCCACCACTTTGGAATAGACTGCCAGCATCTGTCACACACAAATTGAATAGTTTTAACTCAGAGTGCAAAATACTACACACCATTTACAAACAACAGAAATGTGTCGCGGGTGAGTAATCTCAAATATCTCTGAGATTTTATGCTGTAGCACCTGACACATGTCACATGTTTATCAATAAATTACAGCTTTAATACCTGTGTTAAATTTTCATTTTATGTCCTTCAGTATCTTGTTTGATCTTAACCCATACTTTATAAGCATATGAATGTTTCCTGCCTGATTTTACTATTTGAACTTTTGGTTTATAATTGCATGAGGCACACTATCATGACATGTCAATTGTTGCAATATTCAATAATTCTATATTATGTTCGAATTTTGCATTTATATTTAATAAGTATAAATACACGTGCAATATTTTATATAATGTTTGACATATATATACAATTACTAGTTACAAGTTATTGTAAATGTATTAACATTAAATAAAGAAGTATTAAATATTACGACGTTTGACACCTCATACAATCTACGTTTCTTTACTCCTTAAATAGAATATGAAAATTTATTTCTTGTATGACATTAAATTGACTTGCATCTTTCCAACTGCCCACCATTTCAGATCCGTCGCTTATCAGCAACGCGAAGTGATCTGAGTTGATATTGGATTTTTTAAATAAATAATTGAATTATGATTGTAATTTGGCATGCTTTATTAAAGATATGAATTTGAATACTTAATTTATTAAAATAAGTAATAAAAGGAATTAAGTGATGTGGTTTTGTTTTGTTTTGGTTTTACATTCTATTACTTTTTGGGGAGAGGACTTTTGTTTGTCACGTCGGTTTGTTTAGAAATGATAGTGGTAAAATGATCAAAATAAGTATTATCAGCTTGATGTTTTGGTCCGCGTTCCTTTTAAAAAATAAGTTTTCTTAAAAAAATGTATTAACAAAATATCTAAAAGCGCGCTCGTGAAATATATCAAAATATAAGCCGCACTTGTGAAATACATTTGGTATTACGGAAGACACTGTTAGGTATGTTATTTTATGCTTGTATGTACTATGTGACATATTTGTTACTCATGTTGTAATATGGTATATGTTCATGATTAAATATGGTTTCGAATTTTCATGAAGTTTATCTTTCCTAATGACTATCTAAATGCAGTCACCTGGTTCTGATATTCTGATATCTGCTAGTGTAGGCATCAAAACCTTTGTCTGTATTTGTAATTTTAGGGTCAGGAAAATTGTTTCACACCTTGTCTTTTGAATAGAGTTGTAACTTATATTTTGTTGGATTTGTTTTTGCGAGCTTCGGCTACTTCGGGCATTGTTCGAAGTTTCCTATAGAAAGTTAGATAGATTTTATTCATCAAGACGATATTTTCTACGCAAAGGTATTAAAATGCAATAAAGAAAATCCCATAAATATTTGCTCAAAGACCTTTAGCTCATGATAAATGGCAGCAGACAGACAACGTGTCAGAGAGCCTCAGATTGGACTTTCATCAATATCCCTTCGATTTCTCAATTAAAGTTGTAAAACTTTTACCAACATTTAATTGGATCACATGAGTCTTTTAAATACGAGTGTCTCTTGAAATGAAGATGGTTTTTAATTTTTTAAAAGTAGCCTATTACTAGGTTCCACTGTTTGATATATTAATATATTTCTAAAGGAAATGCATCGCTAAGTCATGAATTTAGCTTTCAGTGAATTGTTTGTTCTGAATTTTTGTATGTAGAATAAGCAGAGCTCGATCATTCACAGTGATATGCCATACAAATATTTCAACATCATATCATCTGATACAAAATCATTAATATCGGTAGAATTAAAAGCTAATAGGCATGTTTAACAAAAACAAGAAATGAATACTGAAGTGTAAACAGATATATTATTTCAGGTCAAAATTTATGACTATAAATAAAGAGAATGCCCCATGAAGTACAAGAAGAATATGGGAAATGCTTAAGCCTTTTGCTTCATCTATTACGTCGGTCATGCTCAAGCCCTTTGTAAGGATGAACACACAACATAAACATGTTATATTTTCACTCATTGTATATTGATGAGGTCGACGACATTAGAACGATGCCAAGCAAGAACACTTCAAGTCTTATTGGTTGCTTTTGGTGCACTTTACGGGAGGAAATCGAGGATAAACAAAGAATTGTGTTATCTTCCACAAGATCAATATATATTGTACTATTCCGAAACAAAGCAATCCTTCAATAGTCAAGAGGAACATGTTAACGCGACTGTTTTGCTGATATCTGCTTCAAGAGAGGCTCTTAATAAGGAAACACTATCAAGGTTTATTACCCCGCTATGTTACCACTAACATCCAATAAGACACGCTGTTAAAAGAAGATACATAATCATAAACAAATACCAATAATACTCACCTACGCTTAACTCCAGGCAAATTCCACGAATCAGATTAACATTTATTAAGACTTCATAAAGAACACACCAAGGAATGAGTGCACGTGTAAGGCTGTAAATCGTCAAAGCTACAACTAATAACAGGTATATGTTCCCTTTAGAGTAAAATGATCCCCCAATAATGGATTCCAACACACAACCCGTTCTGTATGACGTCATGAAGGTGAAACCCTTTTTTAAGGTCTGTGACGGATACATACCGAATATCGAGACATGCAGGCCTGTTTGGCCTTTACAACATCCCTGGTGAAATGAAATCTCTCATACATTTGGTAATAAGCAAGATTGCTGATATATTTTGGATTACCATTTTGAAAAAAACAAAACTAAATTAAATCGATAATCTAGATTATTGAAAAAATTATCGCATCAACCTCTTAAAAAATGAACGTTAAGTTTTTATTACCTTGCTATCAGTTCAAAGGAAAATAAAAAATAACAATACTTACTAACGTTGAATACGCGAAGGTAGCACAAATGTTGAGTATGACCTCGAAACATGTGACCTCGATATGGTCTTCGTGGGCATTTTTTAGATTACATGGACTTTCTTCATCTCTTTCCCCTGTAGTTTCATCGTCGATGTCTTGAAATGCGGTTGTTTCATGTATTCAGAGCAATCTATATCCATCTCAATTTTTCCTCGGTCATTTTCGTTTGTTTCCTGTTAATACATTTTCACAAGTAACACATAAAAACGCAATTGTTTTTTTGGTGATTGTAAACATTAAAATTAAATTTCCTTAAATTGCATCCACCGACAGTGAAATATTCTACATGTCTTAAAGTATACGAAAACATGAACTTACCTCACCTTGTGGTAGCTAAAATAAACTGAACAAATAAAATTCCACTGCAGGATCGTAAGAGCCGACTAATGTGCCTCACTCCCTGTAGAATCTGGAACCCGTACTATTTTAGCAGTAGTAGCAGTAGCCCTTCAGTAGACGTAGCAGGAGAGGCGCCTCAATTACTAGTACCGATAGTGTATCTAGCCACTGTAACGCCACTGCATAATCCTTATGCAAAAACTGAACGTAGACCCAGGGTGGATCCATTAGGTGAATGTTGAACACAGTTAATGTGTCAGGGGTCGATGCTATGCCGTTTAAGTGGCGTTTCTGTGTTACATATACGCATTCACCACATGATGATCGGATCATTGTCAAGATGAATGACTACGCCATCAACCTGATAAAACATATAGATAGGCATTTGTGAGTGTGTTTACAGATTGCTTGTCGTTCCGATCAACGTGTTATAATTTTACTAACACAAGTGAATATGAGGTATCCCAGCTGTCACCGATAGTCCAACATTATACAGTAAAATGTGGTATAACGTTAAACGAACCACGGTGCTGTCTTCTTTGCGTTCAACCATGTGTGTACGCCCGCCAACAATAACGCGGTCTAGTTTTCGTCAGACGACTGTCACGCCAGTATATTATTCATACTACGCATGCGCAATTAAGATACCTTCCTCTTAGAATTTAGAATGATAACTTAATATATGAGTAATATAAACCATACTTTTACCGTAAACGAGACAGGGTTTCTTCGTAAACATCGCTGGATCACAACAGTAAATGCATTACTTGTATATAAGCATGTTGCTGGTATGCCAGTGTTGATGAAACAGCTTCGTAAGAGAGATGCTGATTGGATGTTAATGGCAACGTTTAGATATCGTAAGACATCATCAAGGGCCCTAAAGCCGGTGGAAACAAACATCGGCAACTTTATGTTTCTTTCTGAACTTGATAGAATTTTCACCGACCGGTATGGTTTCGTCTTCATTAAGAGCACGTTTAGCAGAGTTATCAGCTCTTGTGAGCCGGTATTGATTGTAACGCCATTCGTTTGTGTAGGCAAATTACGTCGTTTTCTCAAAAAAAAATGTCGTTACTCTCACAAACAAATGACGTAACAATCAATACCTGCAAGAGAAGATAACTCTACAATACGAAAAGACGGAATACGCGCCTATCCACCAAAACACCCTTTTGATTGGCTATCTGCTTGGCCATAACAATTATTGCTTTCAGACATTTCTAATTTCCAGTAGCTTTTGTATACTATTATATATTCTTGCATGTATCCATTACCAGTCACAAAGTCTAAAAGTTTTGTTTTTGGATGGTCTACACGATATTCAATGTAGTTTCAGCAGGAATTTTCAAATTAATTACATTATTCTGTGTATTCAGAGATATAACTATGCAAAATATCATTTGAAATTATCAAGCAGGCATTGCTACGATTTTGATAGAGGTGTATATTTCACTGGTACCTGTATACTTGAATATATTTCAAAATATTGCAATCTAAGCAGTTGATTATTGATAACATATCTCGTCGTGTCAACTTCATTTTGCACAAAAGTACATTAACTTGCCTTATTAATATTTATAGAGGTTGATGTGATAGGTGTTATTCTAGTGAGTTTGTTCAACATACTGGATAATTTTTTTTTTTTTTTATTAAACGAGCTAGTTGTAAATAAGGTTGAATCTTCAAATTGTTTAACTTATTATAACATGTAAGTAACATATCTCAGTTAGTATCAGTAATCTTTTCAAGAAAAGTGCATTTATTATTATTTTCTAATCAGTTGCAGCTTCAGGTCGAAACAAGCAATCAAAGGTAAAATGTGATTCATTAACTTACCTCGGTTTCTAAGTTTAACTCAAACGCTTTCTAGGTCATACCGTCGTTCGGTAGGAAAATATTTCTGACTTCAATGATGTGTCAAAAGATAAGGATCAAAATTTGTGTCTGTATTTACATCATCAGGTCTATGACAGACCTCTTTTTACATACTGTCTCAAATATAGTTCAGAGTTTGATAAAATTATTTAATGTCTCGGTGACTTTACATTTAGATTCATAGATAATTTTTTGATTTCTACAGAGATTAATACAGGAGATTAATTAAGGAATATTCTTTGCGGTTTTCTAGGTAAAAATGCTTTTATTCATTTAGACGTATACATTATCATTAGTGATATTTAAGTGCAAGATATAGTTTTTCTACATGTGTTTCTTTAATATATTATTCATTATGGAAATATACATGATACATCTTATAATGCAGTCTTAATCAGGCAATCATAAATATTTCAAAAGTATCCACATTACAGTTTAAACATGTTTAAAAGTGTCTAGGTTCCATTGTTTGAAGGCTTATCGTTTCTATCCATGCTGGGTTTTTTAATCACTGATCTTGTGTACACAAACATGAAAATAACATTAAGAAAGGTTATACAAGCCTTTCCTAAGTTTAAAAAACAGAACCAAATAGGTGAAACCTCTTCCATCATGTAACCAAACAGCAAAGGACTCAATGATGTTCCAGCGAATCCCATTAACATGATGAATGCAGTAACTTTACCGCAAACTGGAATTAAATTCTCGTTTGTCCAACTCAATAGGCTTGGCCATGTTAGACCCCAAGCAATACCTACGCCACATACAGATATCCAGACCCCCACATGAGCCAGAAAGACACCACTGACGGCAAGTCCTATCAATCCAATGACATGTAAAATAGTTGACAGTAAAAGCATCTTTATGGGTTTAAAGAAATGGGATAGAAACGCACTGAATAATCTTCCACAGAGCATCGCAAAATAAACTACTGACATCAACCATGCTCCAGAGGTCTTTGTCCATCGTAGATGTTCAACACAAAACGCAGGCAGATATCCAGTAAATATGAAGTAAATCGCCATGTAAAATGTCGAAAATATTCCAACGTTCACTAATTGAAGTCTTTTGACGCTTAAAGGTAACTTTCCAAGAAAATTGAATTTTTTGTTAACGCTGCCCTTGCTATCGTTTTTAGACGGTTTGGCACATATAACAATGAATGGCATGGTTGATAAGAAAACCATTCCGGCTGATATAGAATACGCAATATAAACTCTGGATGCTGGGCTTTCAATATGACTTATGTTTGATTGTAGAACAGAATAGACTGTCGAAATATTTCCTTCTAAAGTAGAAGCATTCCTTGTTACAACGTCAATATTTGAAAAGTTCCTCGGGTCATTCCGCAAGATAATATCACTCGTTTTCGGCAAAAGAAACGGGGTTAATACCATTGGTGCAATCAGACCGGCTCCACCTTCAGAAAGAAGGAAAATGTTTAGAAACACTCTGCCTCGTGGTGTAGGTCCCCATATCGATACTGCAACAGCTACAGCCACTGGCAATAAAACGAACTTTATCAAATATAATGAGACCATACATGTCCAGATTAATTTTCTTCTAAAATAATAATTTAAATCATTAATACCATTATTAGTGAAGCATGTGAATAAGAATAGCCGGAAAAATGGGTTCATGAAGCTACATCGTTAATTGTGAAGTGTTCTCGAAGCAAAAGAGTGATATTTATGAAAGTTATCGTATTAATAATTGTAGTTATTGGTAGAAATATTGTTCAAAATATTACGGGTTTTTTTTCAAATAAAATGACCCAGTTCTCCAGTGTGTTAAGTCAAACTAAATAGCTAAAATATTACAAACTATTTTACGAGTTATTTAGCTGAAAGTTGCATTTTAAACATTGAAGAAAATCATCACAAGCCCATTTTAAACATTGGAATTCATGTTTTGGCCACGATATAAGACGCCATCACTTTGTTCTTGACCGTTAGTTACCTTCATACCTTTATGGATTTTCCATTAGGTAATCAGGAAATGGCGCCAATAACGGTTTCGGACAACAGCATTTTATTTGCCTTTCGTTTTTTTAAGTTTATATCATTCCTTCTATTTAAGTGTCATATTGTTTCCTTACACTGTATATGTTTACTTTTCATTTTATTTGTTCTATTAATTACCTTTCCTCGTATTTGCTAATAATGCTTCTTACTAAAGTGATCATGTAAGAATTTCGCGTGATATCTCTGATTAGTTGCCATTCGCTTTATTAGCTGAAATGTATAGACCCACTAAAGTTCAATTCCCAAGACTAAAATTTCACCATTGATAAAGAGAACGGTTTTAGCACACTGTTTGTCTTTCTACAACAAAGTATTCAACTCTTTATCTCTCTCAGCGATTAGAAACACTTTATGTATTTGCATATTATATAATCAATACATACCTACACTTATCACTCCAGCGCAAACGCCATGGATCAGGTTAACAATTATCATGACTTCATAAAGTACACACCAAGGAATGAGTGCACGTGTAAGGCTGTAAATCAACAAAGCTATAACTAGTAATAGGTATCTGTTCACTTTAGAGTAAAATGACCCGCCAATAATGGATCCTATGGCACACCCCGTGCTGTATGATGTCATAAAGGCTGATCCTTTTTCCAGGTCTGTGCCAGAAATAAACAGAATGTCCAGAAAAGCTGGGCCTGTTTGGCTTTTACACCATCCCTGATGAAATAAAAATAATTATACAACATGTAATCGACATCGAAATAATGTTTCAACTATTTTTAGAATGTAGATAAAATGTCGAATGAAAGTAACTTTACTACATCAACACACACTACTGCAAATACACCATACATAATGTTTCTACATTGCAAACAAACAACGTGTCTTATTGACAGAGACAACTACATTTATATATTATTATTAAGTTTAAATTACAGGAAATAAAAAAAGAACTGAATTCCAAATCATTTTTTTAAAACTACATGCAAAAAACAAGCGCTAACATCGCAACACATTCAACCACACATCATTACTTTGTATTATTAAGTTCACTTTGAGAATAAAAAGTATTGTTGTATATCCGTGATAACACTCGTTTAACCTTGGAAGGGATTTTTCTTATACATGAAAGTTACAAATTTAATAATAAATAACTCGGAAAATGTATTAACTCAGGGTGAAATAAGCGGAGAACAAGAACAATGTGCAACACTATTCTTGAGACTTTATTGAAATGTCCTGTTTTGAAGTCCATCTGTTTTTTCCAAATATTTTATTTTCCCAGCCACTATTCACAAAGAAGTATATATATGTACTGCTTGCACGCATAAATATAAATATATATATATATATATAAATATACTTCAAAAATATTTTGATTGGGGCTGTCAAGACAAATAATAACAGTAGGAAATGCACTGTACTACTGATTACCACGAAATTCCAACAATTCCGATAACTCACTTATCGAAAAATTCTCCGGGCGTTGTTCACTTACAGCTTTTTGCTGACGATGAGAATAAAACAACGCCATACAATACATACCAACATAGCATAAACGAAGGTAGCACAAATGCTAAGTGTGACCTTGAAACGAATGACCTCGTCATGCCGAAATTCGGATATAATTGATTGTTGTTCGTGGTTGTGAACAGTTTTAGAATTAATTTTCTCATCTAAGTCTTCTTTGTCGCTGTCTTGCAGTGAAATTGTCTCCTGTTTCGGAGAACAATTGATATTCAAATCATTTCTTTCCTTCGTCATTTTCATCTGTCTCCTGTTAAATAGATTTTTACACGTTACACATACTAGTGTACATGATTGTCATGTGAGCTATTTGTAAACATTGTATTACATTTCAAGTTTTCGTTAGGTTGCATCCGCTACAAAAATGACTAAAAGACAGCTTTAACATGTCCAGGCGTACTTGCATCGCGTGGTTGTAGCTATAGAGAATATCCAGTTGTTTCCCGTTGAATAACATGGATGTTTTGCGAGTTTTTCTCCATACGAGTGAAAGATATGGTATTACACAGGAAATCCTACATTAGTTCTTATTTTAAAAGTATACTGATGAAAATGTTGCTGCATCAAACATGTGCGGGAATAAGCAGCGTTTCTTGTAGGATTTGCTGAAAAAAATACACAGAATATTAGTTATTTTTGTATGTACCAATTATCTGTAGCTGAACAGAAAATACGAGGGAGTAAATAGAAAATACCATTTTGATTGGTCAATATAAAACCGATACTGGACTTAAACCATTACATGAGATTATATAACATTTCGCAGATCTAGTGAAGATACAATACACACTAATTATTCCTTATATTACACTGGTATAAATATGATAAATGAATAACTACACATAACACAATTTTATCGATGTAAAAAACAGCATCATTTCACCCTCTGGTAGTCCCTACAAAACATTTTTGATCATGCGTGCAATTTGTTGTAGAAATGGTCCCGTTAAAATACATAAATTATTCATAGAGTGCGGATATAAAGTGATTTTTATTGTAAGCCAAAGTGAATTAGCATAGAGTGCATAAATACTACATACAACATAGTACAACATCATTCTACGTGAAACGTGTAGCATTTCACGATCGCATATTTGTAGAGGACTTTTTTTGTATAAACGTGTATATAATAAATATTGATAATGCATATTGTCTCATGGGCTATTTTGAAGATGTATCTCGGTGTTTAAATATTTTCGCGTCATGAACAGTTTATGTACATTGTAAATGAATGCGGAACGAGAGCTGGTCTGAACAAGATAAAACGAGTAGGTCAACTGATAGGGATATCATCCCGGTATTAGAGACAAACTATTTGTCGGTAATTACATGTATATATGAAACAAAAATGACTAGTTAATGACCGCAATAGGCTAATCCATGTACAAGTATTATGTACCATTAGTTTGTATGTGTGGCTGCAACATTGTTAATTTCTATATTGTTTTAGTGATTTGTTTGTTAAAATCTAATTATAC
>JAULCA010169942.1:11086-28514 GCA_032360845.1 Crassadoma gigantea | reverse complement strand
CAGTATAATGTGACCGGGTGGGATGTCCTGCTGGCTGTTTTCGGCAGTATGTTTCAGTGAGGTAGCACTATTAAGTCAGCATCAGTTCCGCGCTATCACAAGGAGACAGTACACGAATATATCGCAGCCTCCCAAAACACACACGCATTCACTACACGCATGCATTCACACAGTGGAGGCCGTCCTTAAATGACCTTAGCTGTTAATAGGACGTTAAACAAAATAAACCAAACCAAAGTAAAACAAAACAAATAAAACGTTGGTCACATTATTTTTTTACATAAGTTGTTGTGATCCTTATGGAATTTTACATGTATGGTATTTAGATAAATAATTATCTTTATACAACTTTATTGACGACATAGTGGTCTCTCTGATAACGTAAATGTATAACGTATTGTTGTCGTCTTGGTGGTAGGTATGACAAACAGTATAACACGAATTGTTCGTTGGTACTTTCATTTGTGGTTTGGAAATATTTAGATCGTTTTATTGATATCTAATACTATTACAAAGTAGACACGTACATGTATATCATTCAAATTCGTTTAATTTGTATTCGTGGTTCAATAGCAACCACGAATGTTTGTACACGACGAAAATTTCATATTATACAGTATACGCTTCTTCGTAGGCATGCTTTAATCATTCTCTGCAAAAATGAAAGTAAGGCTTGCGTCATCATGAATGAAGGTAGCTTTAAGGATCAATCAATCCTTGTATAGAGAAATAAGGTGATACAGTTCAAAAACGTAATACTTTTTAAAAGATGACGCTGTGACAAAATTAAAAACAGAATTATCAGTAACAAAATGCTCTTCATATGTGAGGAAATAATTAACAATAAGGAACTTCCTGGTTACTGGTATAAAGTGTGGTGCGCGTCGGCGAGGTTGACAGAATTTACGTAGGAGATATTTCGGCGACATCACGTTCAAGGCAAAACTACAGGTGAGAAATCGTACATTTATATAACGATAAGAAAAACGAAAGGTTTTTGAGCAGGTTTTTTAGCGCTATTGGTTTAATATAAATTGATCAGTACTCGTCTAAATTTTTAAATTCACGTCTAAATTTTTAAATTCACAAATTAATGGCTTTTACCTACCTGCAAAATTGTTTGTACAATATTTTAAACAGTCAGGATTTCCATTATTTTCTCCTTAGCATTATTAACTACAATGACAAAAAAGCTGTGTGATGAAGTGTAATCTATCGTTGGTTTACTGTCTCCATAACCAAATGTTAAAAGTACAGTCATCTATTTATGGTTTACGTCCATCTCTCGCCTATAATTCAAGCTGCTCAGAAAGTCTTTGTACTTCTTATAAATGAACTTACCAAGACAAGGACATTTAATATATTTCGATTATAGATTTATTCTAATAAAATCGAAATGTTACAAATTTATCGCGCACCTACAATATCAATTTTACTTAGGTAAATAAAGGCAGGATATTTATTGTTGAAAGAATACAACTTAAATGTTGATAGTGTTATATTTTGGTACAAAAATATACTATAAACTTATGATTAAAAAACAACACAAAAACAACAGCATTGTCTCCTGACTATTTTTCTAAGATCTTTTCAGGAATTTGCAAGGATTGTAAATATACGATTAAGAATAAACTATAAACAGTTTAATAAATAATCGTTAAACTGAGTTGTTCATTTTTTTAAAGGGAGTGAAAGGACTAGAGAGGATGCCCCTGTTTTTTGCTTTTTATTATATTATATTTACGCTAGGTCTTAACAATATGCAAGTAGTTCCTTCAAGTTTGACAATGTCATGCGGCTCGTAATGTTTGTCGAGTTTTAGTAGTACCTCATCAATCCATTTTCTTACTTTTTCATCAACACTTCCCTCTTTTATCACACGCATTTTTACTAACAATATGTTTCGTTTATTTGAAAATTTTACAAAAACACTAATTCTACAAATATGCAATGAAGCCTACGATGTCGAAGCTTTTTATCGATTAGCCCATTTCCTGTATTTGATTAAAAATCAATATCCCATATATTATGTAAAATTATTTTCCAAATGTGACCTGACCTTCAACATATGGCACTGATCTTGGAGTGATCTCAAGAGTTCAATGTCAGAAAATGATTTGTGTTGTATCGTTAAGTTTGTTTGCGAAAAAAAGCGGAATTTTCACTTTCTCTATTAACAGAAAAGGACTTTGACGTTAAACGGGTTGAGTATTTAATGACCGTTGTTTAAAGTTTCATACAGTTTTATTGAAAATGTATCAGGAGCTTGCAAACAAAACTGATGTTAATAAGAAGAACGGATGATAGGCCAACACATATAAAGACTTCGCTAGAAGGAAGTGGGCGTCTAAAAACTATATGAAAGGAACACTAGATACTCAGGGATATAACTAAAACCAAATTCCGGTATAAGATTAATTTGTTATTTGCGTCTATATTGACCTTGCCCCCTACCTTTATCGTGATCCAAACGCTTGTTCCGCATAAACGACAATACCAATAACCAGTTCAATTTGGCAGATAAGATAGTAACATAATATCCTCCTACATTTATTTACCCTACCCGTGTTTTCAGTTTCTGAATATGAAGTCGCTTTAACGCAGAATATTGTTAATTATAATACATGTTTAAGTATTTTATTATTCATAACGATTATTATCATATTATTCATCATAAAGGATATTTACGTTTTTTGGTCTCAAGGTGCGTATCTCAGACCCTGAAGATGTACAGTGTCAAGCAATTTCAAATATGGGCATTATTGCGAATCCATTAACAATGGGTCCATATCCAGCTTAGATCTTATAACTGCTCTATAGATTTTTAGCAATACTTTCAGTGCCCTTATCAGTGTGGGATATTACCGTTATAATGCTCAATGCGTTAATGCATTTTGCTTTAAGGTACTTGATATGAGAAAGGAACGACAATTTTCTATTTAACAAAACATCTAGATGTTTTTATTTTGCATTTGTTCTTGTCGACTTTTATTTGGTCGCCAGATTGGTAATTAATTCATAATATATTCTTTCATTGAAAAGCGAGGACCAGCCTAATTGCATAGCATGTCACGAACCATTTACAGTGAAACACATGTTATTAGAATGCATTGAACAGATCTTTAATTATCTTTCGAAACAGTCAGTATTTCTTCAATTTAAAACTGTCTAAAAACTGTCGGCCTGTTCAAAATGACACCACAAAATCATAGCCAAATTTACAATGTGTTCAAGTTGACGTTTGTTTTTGACCTTTTTCGTTCGTTTGCTGTTTTACCTTTAACATGTTTTGTCTACTTTGTATAGCCTTTATGATATTTTATATGTTGATTTGCCGTTAAGTATATAATAATAAATTATCGAGGAAAAAAGAAAAAGAAAAAGAATAAAAACCCTTCACTTACCACAGTCCGAACAATTATATCAGATAAAGAACCAGTGTTGCAATATTATTTTTTGGGTTTTTTTTTCAGATAAATAATTCTTCGAATCACTGTAAAACATTGACCAATAAAATCCATTCAACTGATAGAACTAAAGCTAGTTCCAAAATTAAAATATCTACTTAATTAGAGTAATGGGCCTAGAATGCAGAACACCATCTAATTAACAATATATGTTATTAAAGAAGTGACAAAATGAGAATCCTAAAATCTAGAATGATTTTGATTTCTAAAGTTTGTCAGTGAATTAGACAAGATTACATACACATTGATTTGCTTTCGTTTTTCTTCATTTTAGATTTTAAATCCAATGGATTCCTTTTTCACCAAGCTATTAAAATCAGTGTTGCTGCTACCTTTTGTGGCCGGAAATTACCGTAGACGACAGAATGGATCCCGGTATTATGATTGTACCATCTCGTCCCGAGTTCTGTTCCTAGTCGTCATTGCAATTATCATAGTATTTACTGCTAGTCGGGAGATACAAGCGGGCGCAGATGTTCGACAGGGAATCGTCATGGTTATCCTGGCAGCACTCATAGTGTGTGGTACGCTTGGATGTTTCACAATTGGCTATTTAGCTCATAAACATGGACTTCATCATGTCGCTGTAAGACAGAACGCAAATAAGTCAAAACTGCAGATCATATTTTTATGGATTTTCGCTTTTGCATCAGGATTGCAATGTTCATTTCTTATCGGCAAAGAGATCGAGTGTTCAATTAACAACACCGGCGGATTTTATTGGAATTCCATTTTATTTTACACTATTGTTTTACCTGTAGGTTTATATACTGAAACGATTTTCATTACTTACTTTTTCACATACAGACTGAGAAATTCTGCAATAGTTCATTCCGCTATGCTCATGGTGCTTGCAGGAAATATGTCAGTTCTATTTTACATCCTAATAGGTAAGGACAGTACATTTTCAACTTACATTGAAATCAACCATGGACTCAACATTACGTCTTGTTTAGCCAATAACAGTACACTCTCTGGTTTGATTGAGAAATCAAACACAATCCTTTCCCCTACTTCTACAGAGTTCTACCTTTTGTCGACTACAATAATTCTTGAAATATGGTCGCCCGCCAAAGTGCATCGTCTTCAAAATGATATACCAAATACTGAAATAAGCGACACACAGAACTCAGAGAGCACGCATCTTCTACAAGGCGCTTCAGAAATTGTTCCTGAACATCCTGATAATAGAGGCAGACGTACCTTGGGCCAGATTATTACTTTGACTGTGAGCTTAGCGATAGGGCTCGGACTTCTCGTTTTCATTGCTGCTATACCACTGTATCACGGTAATATCGAACAACTTCAAAACATTGCAGAGATTTACGAATTAATATGCAAAATTCTGCTTTTAATTGTGAATTTGGCAGGATTTGTTTGCTTGGGGTATGACTGTTCTCCTGAGGATTCACCAAAACCATTCAAGGCCCGTGAATATACTTATTTGTTGTCTGCATGTTGTATGATCATGTTACACATTTGTGAAGCCATTACAGGTACCATCGCTTTAGATTTCTTGTCTGGTTGTCTTCTGTACACAAGCATATTATCAATTTTTCAGGACTATCTCCAAGTTGTGTTCCTACTTCAAGCTAATCGATGTAGAAAATCTTGCGCACGCTCACGGATCGCTCTGCTTGATTCAGTACTGATTGTTATCACCGTGTGCAATTTTATCTTCTGGATTAGTGATAGTTTTCTCCTATCGGAATATCAAAGTACACGAGTATTGGATCAAAAGCAGTTTTCAAAGGGAGTGTTTAGTTTTGCATATAGATTGTTACTACCTGTGTCAGTGTTCTTTAGATTCACTTCGTTTTTGGAATATTTTGCAACCTTCCAGCAGTACAAGTCTTAGCAAATACAACTGCCAGTAATTCCAATGTCAAAGATCATATTAACGGATATATATTATAGTTTAAACAATTTCATTTATTCATACCGGCGACAAGTGGATGGCGTATAAACGTTCAAATATTTTAGAAACATTTTTCGCTTGTAACATGAGATGTCTGTGATGGTACGCCGTGAAAAGTCGTCCGATGTCCATATCTTCTACTTATTAACCAAAAGGATCAAAGTTATGATACTATTTATTTAAACTGCATCCTGGAAAGACTATGAAATTCGTTTAAGAAGTGATCTTGATTTTTCCACCCTTTATACGAGGTTTTGTTTTTATGAGTTGAATCATGCCACCAAGGATAATAATTTACTTTTTCGTAGAATAAAAGTGACTAAAGGGCTTTGAAATTTTGTTCAAATAAACTGCCTTGATGAATAATCAACGTGCTGTTTGGTTGAAGGAGTTTAGCTATTATTGAGAAAAGAAAAACAATGATTAATTTTACAGTCTTGCTATGGTTTTTCGATTGTCTTTTAATACCTAAAATGTACGTCGGATTGTATTTCGTCCGTGCATGTTTTTTTCCTGGGGTACATATCATGCATCATGTCATCAATGTTTGCCCAGTTTTGTATTAGAAGAACTATTTGGAATGTGCAGTGCCATGTAATAAAATGAGGTCTGATTTCATTCAGATTTAAGGCCTTCGTTTATCTTGACACATCCTGTTTGTCACATACATGTATCCTGAGTTTCCTGTCACTTACCAATGTCCAATTTTCGGGCCCGGTGAGCTTTCGGCATGATGCGGCGTCCGTCGTCTGTCCGTTACTTTAAATAACTTCTTCTGGGTAACCTAGAGGCACAGGCTTATGATATTTGTCCAGTAGCGTGCCAGGATAAAGGCCTACTAAGTTTGTTCAAGTGAATGACCTTTGCCCATTTTTAAGGTGACAGGGGTCAAATGTGTGAAAATCTTTTAACACTCTTCTTTGAATAACCAGAAGGCCCAGTGAAATGATATTTGGCCAACAACTTGCTAGGATGAAGCGATCATACAATTGTTCAAATGAATGACCTTCATCGATATTCAAGGTCACAGGTGGGTCAAATATATGCAAACTTTTAAACAAATTCTTCTAAATGACCAAAAGATCTAGGGTGTTGATATTTGGCCAGTAGCATACTTGGATAAATGACCTTCACCATATTCAAAGTTACAGGGGTCAAATATGTTGAAATCTTTAAGCAACGTCTTCTCAATAACCGAGAGTTTCAGGGTGATATAATTTAGTCAGTAGCATGAGGGGTTAAAGGGTTACAAAGTTTGACCTTCGCCAATATTCAAGGTCACAGGGGTCAATTGTCTTAAAAACCTTCAAACAACTTCTTCTGAATAACTACAAGGCCCAGGATGATAACATTTGGCCAATAAAATACTGGCATTGAGGGTTCCAAGGTTATTCAAATGAATGACCTTGACTTATATTGAAGGTCAAGTATCTGTAAAAAAAACATACAAACAACTTTTTCTGAATAACCAAAAGGCCCAAGGTGATGATATTATGCCAGTGGCATGTTGGCATTATAGGCTACCAAGTTTGTTTAAATGAATGACCATGACATTTATTCAAGGTCACAGGGGTTGAATATGTTTAAATCTTTAAACAGCTACTTCCAAGTAACCAGAAGGCCCAGGGTGATGACATATGGCATGTAGCATTTAAGGATTAGGATCTACAAATATATTCAAGGCCTCAGGGGTCAATTATCTTTCAAACATTGAAAAAACTTATTTTGAATAACCAAAAGATCTATGATGATGATATACGGTTAGAAGCATGCTGCGAGGAAGGGCTACCAGGGTTGTTTAGACAAATTACTTTTGCCCATTTTAATGTCACAGGGATCAAATCTGCTGAAATCTTTAAATGACTTATTCTGAGTAATAAAAACTTCCAGAGTAATAGTTTAATATGAAAGACCTTCGGACACTTTCAAGGTAACATCTGGTTGTTTGTGCATGAAAATAGTTTATGGTGATAATATTTGGCAATTTGCATTCAAGGATTAATGGATATACCATTTGTTTAATTTAATTTCAATATCATGGGGTCGAATAAGTATAAATTGTTTAACAGGTTTTGTTGAATGACTTTAGATCAGACACTGATAATTTGCCTGTAGTGTTATCTTAGTTCACTTTTATGATAACAATATTGAGATTATTACCAGGTGAATGATTCAGGCCTCTTGTTTATATTCAACATGCTTGAATGGCTGCCTGTATAGCGCTTATTTGTAAATAATAATACACATATACATAACATTTCTCCTATTCTTGTATCTACCTTTCCACTACTGCAAGGAAGGAACTGAAAAAAAACTTATATATACTTTTTATGTTAGATCTGACCAGTGAAAAAAATTATAATAAAATATAGAACCTCGACGACTGAGTTTTTCTTGTGATTTATATAAGTTTTTCATTCTGAATCTTTCCACTGCATTACATAAACATAAATAGGTATTAACGACACTTCAATTCAGAATGGTAACTAGATCTGAAAAAAAGAAATGTTTATTGTTCATACATAATAAACATGTAAGAAGTTAAAACATCAGTGCAGATGAATTCATTTGTTAAGTTTTAAGGACAATAAAAAATCACATATCATAGCAGATAACAAAGATCACAGTCACTTTGAAACAATACTACAACATAAAGTATAGTTCCGTTACATAAAACCATTTATAACCTATGTGGTTGGGTGACAAAGTGGATAGTGCACGTGCCTCTTACCAAGGCAATCGGTTTTCGATTCCCTGATTAGATGTGAAAAGGTTTGGAGTCACCTGCCCAACCATGTGGGTTTTCTCCGAGTACATAGGTTTCCTCCCATATTAGGACCACATGAGCACAATAGTAGAAGCGCACTAACTTCTGTGTCAACAAGATTGATCTATGTAAGTTAAGATAACTTGTTTCATAATTGTAAAATAAATAAAGAATATATTTATAACCTATGTAATATGCTGATCGCATATCTCCTCGGTTAGATTGTAGCCGAAGGCTTACTCAGGTAAAAAAAAACATAGTGAAGACGTGAAGTCAAGAAAATTATACACTTGATTTAACATATTCAAAAGAAAAGATGAAAGCTCGCTTTCTAACGAAACGTTTAATCAATCAAGTCAGAAATGCATAGAAAACATTGACCTCTCAAGCCTCGTTGAGCCTTGTTATAAAATGGCTTTAACCTTCCTTCTACTACAATTTCATGTCCCTGTCTTCACGCGCTGTCTACATATTTCTGAAGATCAACACCATTTCGTTAACATCCAACTCTGTTGCATTATGGAACGGTGAGAAATCGATATATCATTCCGTTGTTTATCATCAAGTATTCCTGTCCCACTGCACTCTGGCTTTTCGTATATATAGTTACCTCCCCTTACTTTCGTATTGGATATAATTCAGCGAATGTGGGCCTGGTTGATGCGTTCTACATTTTGAACCACATACATTGATTTGTTTAAAATGTATTATAAGCTGAATACTTCTCATGTGAATGCATTATATCACCAAATAGTTATAGATGTATTGGTAATCGAACTATGGTAAACAAATGTTTGTTTTTGCTACGCGTTGTGTCTTGAAGACATGAAGATAAATTACTTATACACTTGATTACATTTAAAACTCTGACCTTAATGGTTTAAAGTATTGTAAGCTTTACGACAGGTAATTTAGTTTCTCCGACAACATTTCATACACAATATACATAGCCAAATCCAATCTTTGTCGAACCTGATTTTAAAATGAAATAAAATCATTTATGGGATTCTTATTACAGTTTCTTGTTAAACAACTATAAATTAAAAGTTATATGTCCTTAACCTAGTAGAGGAATATAATTTGCTGATACAGATGAAACTTGCTTTCATGAATATGTGATGTGGCTGGAAGAATAAAACCAAACTTTACAGGTTAGGTTGAAAATAGAGATGTCAAAACTTATGATATTGCCATTTACGACTGGTTTATCCCCCCACCCCCCGCCCCTCACCCCCTCTCCTTTTTAATATTGTTTCAACGTTCCTTATTGTTTATTGTGTAAACATATTTAAGCATCAAAAATATACAAATAATGTAGTATTACCGATAATAAACAAACATATTGTTGGTCATGTTAAATTTGATAAATGCTAGATATCATTATTTTTTTCTGCATAGATCGTTTTAGATGAAAAAAAGGGTATGAAATGAACAAATTTCTGTCAAACTGTAACAGATAGAAGCTGAGGTAATCATTCAATTTCTGATAAAACTTCTTTTCAGAACAAAATGGCAATTTAGTCATTAAAATCTCAGTCACTTACAGTATACCGAAAATGATGAGCAGATCAGTCAACTTAATGATGGTTGAAAGGTTCAGACATTGTGTTGGACTTGCCATCTCACTGGCAAATGGCAAATGTCGTCGGGATATGCGAGATGATACAGATATACGCTTGTTGTGGAAAAAAAGTTCATCGAGTCCAAACATAATTTGAAAGCTTGGCTTGATCGCGTCAAACCCAAAACTTGCTCGTTATTTTGATGAAGCCATTGTGATAGTGTGGAAAATGCGAGATAATTTCATTGAATCAGCTCTAACCCAACCTAAATTATAAAACATTTATTGAATGACAAGTTGATTTTTTTGTGAAATATGAAAACTTCCGTTTTTGTTTTACACTTGTTGCTATGCAACTTCAGTAAACAACGACTAATTTCTATATAAACAAGTGTATAAGAACACACAATGAATAGTTTTAATTTATTTATTTGTTTGTAGATGTGTATAATTATGAGTTGTTTTTACCGGCGTTTGGCGAAAGTTTGACTTGGCGAAAGTTTCCGGACGTAAAGCATGGTAATTAAAAAATACAATGTCCTAAACATACATACTCAATCTCCAACAGCCATTTCGTTCAAACAGGATGTTATTCTTTTCAAATATTGAATATGGTTTACAATTTGTTCTGTATAGAAAATTTACTTCTAACTCTGTACACAATTCCATGTGCTTCCTCTAGCACGGGATCAGTTTTTGCCTTGACCCTATCTACCCATGCTTTTATTACGGGATTTGATTCATAAAGTTTCTCTTCACAACATGTGATAAGCTGCATCAGCTCGCAGATACAAAGTAGATCGGAGATGGATATATCGCTGCCACACAAAAACGGCTTACTGTCTTTCAGGAAGTAACTTGAAAGGTGTGAGACTCTCCTCCGTACCTGGTTCCTTTCATTCTCAACGAAGTGCCATTGTATCGGAGCCTTGCTCATTGTCGGTAATCTTACCTGTGATAAACAGAATTAACAAAGTTAGAATACAACACAGTGTGATTGGTTTAAAATATTCAGTGTCAGGGGTCCGGGTCGTTGCCCTGAATAACAGTCGGTGTTTATTCGTTTAGGGTTTTCAGGCACCCATGTCCTTAAATGACCATAAATAGATGTTCATATGATGCATGCACCAATACAAACTTAAACCTTTCAGACTCACTTTCATGAACTTATTCATTTGAACACTTTCAATTAAAAAATATGGAATAGTTCATTATGAAATGTCAGGGGTTAATGAGTTACACAAAAACGTACCAGTTCCCGGAATAATACAGTACAGTTATATCGGGTGTTTAAGTGGTGATAACTCATGTACTCGTCTATTCTGGCCTGAGCCTTGAGGTCAGTCCGCGGGTACCAGTGGTCAGGTACGTTGTGTTTCACAGCCAGGTACTTCAAGATGGCCACACTTCAATGACAGATATATAAAATAATACTGGAGTCATTTTCATCAGTAAACTCTTTAGTCTATTACAAAAAGTCACTTGTTAGTTTTTACCACATATAATATATCGTTCATTAACTTAGCCCGAATGCTATCATTATTTCAAGAATTGTGAAATCGACGAAAAACGAAAATGGTTGAGTTTTACCATCTGGTGAAAATAATGACGCTACAATATTAATGCAAAGACAATATAAACAAGTTCTAACTATAACGGGTACAGTAGCCCCAAAGGCTGACTCTGTAGTCGCAAATGATGAATTGGAAATAATTAGCATTGTAATTATATCTTTACACACCAAATTTGAGCAAATTCTTAAAAAAAAATAGCGGGACCAATAGTATCCCCTTGGTGTACACCCATAAATGTGTCAAATGATTATATGTAATGGGTCTCGTGGCGTTGTTTGATAAGAAGAGCCACAACAGGATCAATAAATCTCGAACTTTGTTTTGGGGCCTTAATAATGCATCATTCATAATCGTGATCAACTACAGTGTAGAAAATATTTAGTATCCACCACTGTTAGATACGTTTTGTTCAATGGGGATTATCATTTTACCTACTTGAATAATTTGGGTTTATTAATCGAATGAAATCGTACCTCTCTGTGAGAATGAGCCCGTCATCGTCTATAACAGGTACAACGCATCCTGGATTGATCTTCTTGAACCAGTCTGTGTAGTGTTCGTCTGTTACATTAAAGAACATGTGAAGACGTGTTTTGGATTGGATTTAACCTACATTTACATGACAGATGCCGTCAATAAAATAGAAAACGCTTACTCTTCCTGAATGCCTGGTCGTATCCGGCTTGTTTTCGTTAAAGGGTCACCTACTTGTGAATATTTTGTTCAGATTTTGCCTGATTTTTTATCGAATTGCGTTTGACCTATGGTTTTATTGACATTTGTGGCGTTATATGTGTGATATTGTTAGAGAAACGAAATTTGTTGAAAGGGAAGAATACATATCCAAATCCAAACAGTGGTTTTTCTAACTGTAGTCCATATTAATTTGTTTGTTTGTATTTTGTTGTTATATAAAGAGTTCAATTTGAAGTTCATTGATATAGTAAATGAATGATAAAATACTTTTTTTTGTCACATGTCGCTATTTAAAATGTGTTAAATCTTCATAGTTATACTACTGGTCTTATTTTTTCTCAATAAATACCAACAGTGAACTTAAACTAGATTAGATTTTTCTCTGTTTAATGTTAATGTCATTTACCAAACTTAAACAATCATCCCATTTAACATTGCCTTCTCATATTAGCAATGTATCCAACAGAACGTGTAATGGTTGTCAGGTAAATGTGAGTGTTCAGACCAACAGTGAATCTGAAGCTATTTCGTCGTTCATTAACAAATCTATGAAATGTTGTCATTTGTGACCTCGATAAAAATTCACAACCGGTTAACTAACCAAAGCGTATAATACTTGACTTAAAACGTGATATTAAATGACAATTAGCAAGAATGTATTGCTTTATAATCGTAGGTAAAAATTTGTTTTATCAGTGTATTGACTTCACTAGTAACCGTGTAAGTGCATGTAGTTTTATTAAGTAAACTTGTGTTCATCCACACAATTAAATCGCGTGTCCATCATAAACAATTGGGATATAAGTTTTGCTTATATATATATATTGTCCGAGTGGTATAACACAATGTGGACTTATATGGACATTTATTATTTTTATAACATTAGCTTTAATATATATATTGTGCGAAATATTGTGAGAGAAACTACATTACCTGTCGTTAAGGTAACAATACTTCAAAATCAGAAATATTGATGCATTCGGGTGTTTATTAACTTGACCTCACGGCTTCAAGATGAAAAGTGACATGTTTTTAATTTTTAATTCGTAAAAAAAATATCAGTTTTCCATAATTAAATCACCAATTATCTATTAGGTCACATCTACGATTTTATGCATTCACATGAGAAAAATAAAATTGTCTCGGCTTAAATTAAGCTTACAACGCTTTTTAAACAAATTAATGTATACAGTTCAAAATATAGAATGCACCAACCAGGTCCACATTTGCTAGAGTTATACGAAAAGCCAAAGTGCAGTGGGACGGGGGTCCTTGATAAGAAACAAACGAATGATCTATCGATTCCTCACCTTTCCTTAATGCAACAGGTTTGGCTGTAAACAAAATGTTGTTGATCTTCAGGAAGATATAGACAGCGCGTGAAGGCTGGGACATTAAATCGTAGTAGAGGGTTAACGCCATTTTATCACAAGGCTAAACGAGGCTTGAGAGGACAATGTTCACTTTGTGTTTCTGACCTGAATGGTGAAACGTATTGTTAACTTAACGTTAGGTAACCAAAAATAAAACTGTAAGAAGTGTTTAATACCTTTTCAGTTACTCGCCCCATATAAAAGTATAAAAAAAATCATTTTCTGTCAGAAAGTGAGCTCTTATCTTTCATTTTGAAAATGTAAGGTCAAGTGTCCTCACGTCTTCAAGATGATTTTTTAACCATAGTAACCTTCGGCTACGATCTAACCGAGGAGATATGTGATCAGCATATTACATACGTTATAACTGGTTTTCTGTAACAAGCTTTACTTAATTTTGTTGTATTGTATCATGGTGACTGCTCTTCTTTGTTATCTGTTTTAATATATAATTGTTCATGTTTCAGTTTTTAAAAAGGGGCGGATGGTCCTGAAAACTTTACAAATTTATTGTTTACAGCTTTGCTTATATATTCATTGTATGAACAATGAACATTTCTTTGTTCGCATCTAGTTACTATACTGAATCGAAGTGTCGTTATTACTTATTTATGTTTATACAATGCAGTGGAAAGATTTAGAGAAAAAACTTACATAAATCACAAGAAAAACACATTCATTGAGGTTCAAATTTATTTGGTGATCGGATGTAACATAAAAAAGTATATTAACAAGCAGGGTCTTTTTCAGTTCCTTCCTTGAAGTAGCGGAAAAACTATACACAAATAGGAGAAATGTTATTTATATGTGTATTATAATTGACAAATAAGCGATATACGGTAAGCAACGTTGAATTAAACAAAACCCTCTTTATTCACCCATTGGGAACGAGATGCCATATTGTGCAAGGACTTCTAAAGCGTAACTCAAATAGCAAAAAAAGCAACACAAGATCCGAATTTTAGAAAACTACACTCTACTCACAAAAGAAAAACGTAAAAATAGGGGAATGGTAGGTGACAGGAAACACAAAGCATGTCACAAAGTGGGTGTGTCAAGGTAAACTAAGATCCTTCAATCTGTATGAAGGAGAGATGGGCCCCATTTTGTTACACGGCACTGCACCTTCCCATGGGTTCTTCTTATACAAAGTGGGCAAACATTGCTTACATGGTGTGACAATTGCCCCCAGAAAAGTGATGCGGAGTGGAAGCTAAATGGAAGCTGAACCACATAACATATTAAATGTTGATCAAGGTAATTTATTTTAACAACATTCAAAGCCCTTTAACCCCTAACAATATACGGGAAATTACGTTTTAATCCAAGGCGGCATGGTTCAACTCATATGGGAAAACTTATAATAAAGAATAAAACAAATTTTAACATGTGTGATTCAAGATCACTTCTTAATTAAATCTTAATAAAGTCTTTCCACTATGCAGTTTAAATGTCTAATACAACTTTTAACTTCATGGTTCATAAGAAGAAGATATGTAGCACTGGAAGACTCTTCGTGGCTTACGTTCACGGACACTTCATGCAATGAGCGAAAAATGTTTCTGTTGGAAGATGAATTATCCCTCCCTGTGTCGCGTTTTTATATCTGAATAAATGTTCTTGTTGAGGCTATAATCTATACCAAACAATTTGTTTTGCATTTGAATAACTCTTTATATTTTCTAAGACTTGTACTGATTGAAGGTTACGTAATATTCCAAAAACGAAGTGAATCTAAAGAACACTGACACAGGTAGTAACACTCTATATGCAAAACTCAACACTCCCTTTGAAAACTGCTTTTGATCCAATTCTCGTGTTCCTTTAATTTCCGAGAGAAGAAAGCTATCATTAATCCAGAAGATAAAGTTGCCCACGGTTATAACAATCAGTACTGAATCAAGCAGAGCGATCTGTGAGCGTGCGCAAGATTTTCTACATCGATTAGCGTGAAGTAGGAACACAACTTGAAGATAATCCTGGAATATTGATACTATGCTTGTGTACAGAAGACACTTAAAGGAAGAAACCGAAGATATACTTCCTGCAAGGGCATTACAAATGTGCAACATGATCATACAACATGCAGACAACAAATAAATATATTCATGGATCTTGAATGGTTTTGCAGAATCCCTAGGAGAACAGTAATACTCCAAGCAAACAAATCCTACCAAGTTCACAATTATAAGCACAATTTTCCATGTTAATTCGTAAATCTCTGCAATGTTTTTATATAGTTCATTTTCTTTATACACCCCTTTGTCACCAATGGTAATGAGATGTCCGAGCCCTATAGCTAAGGTCACAGTTAATGTAATAATCTGGCGGAAGATACGTCTGCCTCTTTTTTCAGAATGTTCAGGGACGATTTCTGTAACGTCTTGAAGAGGATGCGTGCTCTCTGAATCCTGTGTGTCGTTTATTTCAGTATAAGGTATATCATTATGAATACTGTGCACTTTGGCGGGAGACCATATTTCAAGAATTATTGTCGTCGACAAAAGGCAGAACTCTGTAGAAGTAGGGGAAAGGATTATGTTTGATATCTCAATCAAACCAAACAGTGTACTGTTATTGGCTAAACAAGATGTAATGTTGAGTTTAACGTTAATTTTCATGTAAGTCGAAAATGCATTATCTTTACTTATTAAGATGTAAAATAGAACCGACATATTTGCTGCAAGCACCATGAGCATAGCGGAATGAACTATTGCAGAATTTCTCAGTCTGTGTGTGGAAAAGTATGTTATGAAAATTGTTTCAGTACATAAACCTACAGGTAAAACAATAGTGTAAAAAAAAACGGAATTAAAATAAAACCCCCCGGTGTTGTTCATTGAACACTCTATCTCTCTACTTATAAGAAATGAATAATGCAATCCTGATGCAAGGGCGAAAATCCATAAAAATATGATCTGCAGTTTTGACCTATTTTCGTTCTGTCTAACAGCGACATGATGAAGGCCATGTTTATGAGCTAAATAACCAATAATGAAACATCCGAGCGTACCACCCACTACGAGTGCTGCCAGGAGAACCATGACTATTCCCAGTCGAACATCTGCGCCTGCTTGTATCTTCCGACTAGCAGTAAATACTATGATTATTGCAATGACGACCAGGAACAGAACTCGAGACGAGATGGTACAGTCATAATACCGGGATCCATTCTGTCGTCTACGGTTATTGCCGGCCATAAAAGGTAGCAGCAACACTGATTTTAACAGCTTGACGCAAAAGGAATCCATTGGATATAAAATCTAGGATAAAGAAAAAGAAAAAATTTCAACGTGTATTTAATATTTTACATTTTACTGACAAGCTATGCAATTGTACATCAACTATAAACAGAATAAGAATAATACACGATGTTAAAAATTTAAAAAGGCGCCTCAAGATAAAGATCATAATACAGGCTGGTATTAAAATCGCATCCAAGATTTTTAATTAAGACAAAGGGTTGATAAAGTCATTTTCCATTTGGAAACAATGATTATGTCGATGAGTAACCTCTTATAAATACATATGTTTATACTAGATTTTGCAATATGTCATAGATGACAACACACTTAGTATTATATTTTTGTTTCTTTCTTGAATAATGTATTTTCATTCTGCATTCAAGGCCCATTACTCCAACTAACAAGATATTTCAATTTGGAAACTTATTTTTAGTTATGTCACTTGAACGAATTTTATTGGTCAATGTTTTACAGTGATTAGAAGGTTATTTTTTCTGTAAAATCATTTACTGGTTTTTACTTGATTTCAAATGATGATCTGGAGCCGTTCCAAAATCAAATTTACAAAAACGCCTAATACTTATAATTATAAGGATCCATGTATTACTTAAATACATACTTTGAAATATCATATACAGAGTAATAAATATTTACTGATTTACAGGATGTTTCAACTCTTTTAAAATTATGCATTGACATGATAGGAATATAGAAAAAGGCTGATTAAAAGCACTGGTACTTTTTTTTATAGCGGTAAGTGGGGGCTTTGTTCGTGAGGTTTTTTACCTGTTTAAAACAAACCCATTATTATCATTATATTCTTAGCC
>JAULCA010169831.1:0-14708 GCA_032360845.1 Crassadoma gigantea | reverse complement strand
GATAAGACAAAGAGAAAATAGAGGAGAAGAAGAAAAGGGGACAGCAGACATTCCGAGTATGTAACTGTTTATGTTGTACATTTGATATATTCACGCCTCCTATCGCTAATGAAAAAAATCGCCTTAGGTGTGAAAATTATTAAGCACTATTCTTAGAGGTACACTGCACTTATATGTGTATCAGGAGAAGATGAAAGATCAGAAAATTTAAATATGTGTTGTTTCCTATCCGCTTATTTCGTAGGGATTGATATTAAATATTCAGTATATTGATTGTGTTATTTATATAGAAATAAATACAGATCTATTTTACCAGCAGAAGGTGTGAAGATCATTTTAAGGTACTCCCTTCAAAATTCAAACCATGTTAGTTTGATTTTCGCTAATGTTCGGAGTCTTTTTAGTAAATTTTACATGCATTTCATTTTTAATGTTTTTAAACAATTTTATTATATCAACTGTATGATATCATGACACAATAGAAACTCGGTGAACCATATAAAGTGACAATATTTAGGAAAATATTTTAAACTTTATGTTTTGGGAAAGAAAAAAGTCGGAATGCACGAAAATCCATCATAAAAAACAGCATCACATTTTGCTCAAACTTCTTATGATTCATCTGAATATATAAATAAACTACAATATATATATATATATATACAAGTTTGTATAAGTTTTGAATTCTGGAAGAAATGAGGAGCCATCAAAGCAAGCCCGCCTAAGTGTTACTGAAGAATAGCCTAATCGCATGGCATATGCACTACACCGTTGAGCTATGTTAAACAGATAATGTGCGGTGCACTGCAGTAAGGATAGGAGAGAATTGAGACGCTTAAGTCAAACTTTGTTCAAATTTAATGTAATGGGTGAATCGGGTCGAGTGGTTATATATGTGACCTTCCCAAAAGACGGTCGAGTGTCAATCATTCAGTAAACACGTTTTAACGCCTGACAACACAACTCCAATACCTCAGACGAAATCAAACTGGTCTTAAACAGGTGAAACAATGGATGAGTTGTAACGTTTAAGGGAAACGTGATGTCGTATAGTATAGTCTAGTCGCAAAACA
This sequence comes from Crassadoma gigantea, assembly GCA_032360845.1. NCBI lineage: Eukaryota > Metazoa > Mollusca > Bivalvia > Pectinida > Pectinidae > Crassadoma > Crassadoma gigantea. Next base: position 13,635 of record JAULCA010169831.1, on the reverse strand, counting down.
GAACTCGTATATATACAATTAATTATCAAAGCATGAAACATGCGTCTAGTCCCTAGTGTCCGATAAGGTATACAGCTCCTGCAGAACTGTATTTATTTTATATTTTTATTTATATATTGATTGAATTCATTTTCAGCCTTGGATTAACATTTGTCTAGATAAACATGGCGTAATGTGAATACTTGTGTAAACATAATAGTCATAAAATATTTGTGAACTCAAGTTTATCTTCATGAATCATCAGATTATGGAGTTTAGGGCTACTTGAGACACAAGAGAAAGACTGAAACCCTAAGTTAATGCAGCTATTTCATGGTGTACGCCTGTTTATTGGTTGGTTATGTAAGGATATTCCATGAGCACTGTGAATATTTCTGATTATTGAAATCACTTGATAATCACTGTAAACAATTTGTGAAATAAGAGCGATTTTTTTTGCCCAAGTATTATACACAACTTAAATTTTAGGACATACAAAGTGTTTTATAGAAACCCAAAGTTTACTTTGGTAAATGGATAGAGTGGTGTCCTGAAAACTACAGTTAGAGTTACCTCGACATAAAAAATAACAGTAAGATATACCTCGACATACAAAACAAAATCAGTAAGACATTCATAGACTTACAAATAATAAAAGTAAGGTATGCCTCGACATAGAGGTAAATAACAGTAAGATATACCCCGACATACAAATGAATAGCAGTAAGATAAACCTCGACATACAGATAAATAACAGTATGATATACCTCGACATACAGATGAATAACAGTATGATATACCTTGACATACAGATGAATAACAGTAAGATATACGCCGACATACAAATGAATAGCAGTAAGATAAACCTCGACATACAGATGAATAACAGTATGATATACCTCGACATACAGATGAATAACAGTATGATATACCTCGACATACAAATGAACAGCAGTAAGATAAACTTCGACATACATATATATAACAGTAAGATAAAACTCGACATAAAGAATATATAGCAGTAGGTAAACCTCGACATACAAATAAATAACAGTAAGATATATCTCGACAGATAAATAATAGTAAGAGAAACCTCGACATACATATAAATAGCAGTCAGATATACCTCGATATACAGATAAATAGCAGTAAGATAAACCTCTTAATCCAAACAAAAATAGCCGTAAGATATACATCGACATACAGATAAAATACAGTAAGATACACCTCTGCATACAGATAAATATCAGTAAAATTTACATCATCATACAAATGAATATCAGTAAAAAATACTTCAGCATACAAATAAAGGTCAGTAAGATATACCTCTAAACACAAATAAAAAACAGTAAGATATGCCTCAACATAATAAAAACATCATAAAGATGTACTTTGACCAACAAATAAATACCTGTAAGAAACACCTTGTCATACAGATAAGTACATGTAAGATATAACTCGACATACAGACAATTATCAGAAAGATTTATCTCGATATACAAATGAATATCAGTAACATATACCTCGACATACAAATTAACGTCAGATATGCCTCGACATGTAGATATTATTATTAATGAGAATAACACACCTGATTATTATGTATCTCTCAGCTTGCAGCTCCAACAACAGATTCAGACATTCCTTAAGACACACTCATTTCAGTACACATGTCCTAGATATCTTCGTTAGGAATTTCCGTTCCCCTTATTCCTCTATCCAGAACAACCAGGAAGTTAGCCCACCTATAAACACAGGCACGGGTAATTTTTTTTCCTCCAGTTAGTTTACTGGTAAGGTAATATATTATCTCTCATAGTTTGTTATATATGTGCATTGCAATATCCACAGAAACTTAGCTTTATCGCATTAGTCCAGTCACTTGATCTTTAGACAAGGAATCTGAGCAATGGCTACGTTTTGTGATATATCTGTACAATTATAACACAACGTGATCTCTCATGAGTTAATTGTGTTACAGGGTAAGTGAAACGTGGCCAGCTACACATTGCACTCGTATACCAGATGCAATGAGGGATCTAGTTTTAAACCAGTCAAGCAAATATTACAAACCACAATGTACACACTAGGAATGAAATCTAATATGCAATACACATACACAGCGTATAAATACACTAACTAAATAAGGTATATATCAATTTCAACACGCAAGATATAAACCATGACAAAGGGCTAGTTTTAATTCATGAACAAAATACTAAACAGAACAGATGAAATTCGTTTCATTTTACCAGATAGTTTGATAAAATTAATTTATTTTCATGCTGAAATGGATAGAAAATTGAAGATATCGATTTCGGAATCAGCCAATCAGAACGGTACTTTCCATTTACTGCATTCAAAACTGCAGACATGATTTTTAGTTGCATATGAAGCGACGGTAAAATAAGTGGCGATTTACATACGCTATGGTATTAACTAAACTTCCACTAGTATACATTTTGAAACAACTCGTTCTATTTAATAGCTGAAAACAGTAGAATTGCATTAGGTAACTGGTTCAAAAATTGAAGATAGCCTTGTCGTAAGTGTGGCGTTGTCATAATGCACTGACGATAACGCTACTTATTTCTGACTGCTTTATAGAGAAGCATTTTCCTCATTATTAACGAAATTTAGGTACAATATACCAAAAAAATAAATAAATAGAACATTAAATGATTATCTGTTGAATATGCAAAGACGTTTCAGTCGTATGTCAGAATATATTTATACCATTTACTCGTAGGGAATATCGATATAATGCAATGATATATGTACACAGCATACATGTAAACAATAAAAAGTTGTGACTCATGCGTGTGAAGTCGGTTTATTTAGAACTCTGTACAAAGCCCGAAGTTACAGGAAACTCATCTCGTTCTTGCGTCTTGGTTCCGATCCTGTTCTTAACAGTATTTTTAGGTCTCTGGCTCGCCAGAGACCTTACTTGTATACTATAGGTAGAGTTTTTTTGTGCACCGGAAGTGCCATCATGTTATCACGATTACTTTTAATTTGTGTATATGTTAAATGGTAAATGTCATGGTGAAGAAAACACTGATAAATTTTGTTGATCGCATATTGGTCTTTTTTGGAGATATTGACAAATATATACACTGTTTACTAGGAGGTGAGTCATTATAGCAGCAAACCTGCATACCAAGAGCTATAATTAGATGTATTCAAAATGTGGCCTCTGTCAAATGGATTTCGTGAAATAGAGATGGTTTAGCATGTGAAAATTGAAGACGCTACATGTATAGTAGTCATAAGTGTAAAAATATGAAATGGGTTTTCTGCAATGATAGACAACACTTGAACAAGTACTAGTTGCAAGAGACCTACGAGGCCATTGGCCTCTTGTTTTTAAAGCTGCCATGCCATACGGAGTTCTAGCCGAGCCTACTGCCATCAATTGAAATGCTAATATGTTGGTTATCTCGATATTCTATAAAACATTTAATTCGTTTGTTGACGGACACTCTTTCACCACTTTAGCCTATAATAAAACAATATTGTTAAAGTTGCATTTAACAGTATCTGCCAACCAATAAAACGTTTAAATCCCTCTAAATCTAACGAGTATTTGTATAGTTGTGATGATTAAAATCTGCTGGTTGAATAATGGCTGTTGTACGTGTATGTTTGGAGCATTATTGTTATAGCACGTATAGATGAAGCTCTATTTGCATGGTTGATCTTAAAATGATACGAATACACTTAATGATTATTTGAGTTTTATTAGTTTGTACTTGAATGGCAGGTTGTTTTACGTTTTTTATTTTTCGTGCATTTCTGTTTTCTCGGTATATCATGTTAAATTGTGGGAAGAATCTAGTTCAAGTCTTAGTCAGCTATGTCTCTGGTATCCCATAATAAGTACAGATTAGTGCAATGTTTGTCTCCCAATGCAAAAGCAATGATAACATTTTTAAAAATTGAATTCCCACTCCATGATACTTTCTGTAGTAAAGAAAATATATCAACATGAATATTATTGATATGCTTGTCTGATATTACAGCTCAAAGAAAGCAAAAATGGATTGTAGATTGTCATTTAAGCATTATAATTCATAATAGTTGTTGAAACCGTTATTGTTTTAGTAAACAATTAAGAGGAATGTGTAAGCGAGTAATTAAGATTAGGCGTCATTTCAGATGAGATTCCTTTCAAAATTGTTCATTCCACAGATAACTACTATTATTATTAAGACATATCGTCTTAATTGTTAAATCAACAAATCGCAAATAGAATCGACACACACAGTCCTTACAAATAAAGTGCATGCAAAACAACGTGATTTACAATGCAGACATGCTGTTAGTAACCGACTCCAACTTCCTACATTTGTACTTGTGACCAGTACCTTCCCTGTTATTCTGCTGTTTAGAAAGGGGATGCCTGCCTCTCACTGTTATAAGGCAAAAATGTCACCATATCGATAAAACTAAGTGTGAGCTATACGTATTCCTCCGTATCGAATAAAATCATTAAAAGGTAATCTAAAAGTGACTTATATTATTTAACCAATATTTTATCTACAGTAATGTGCGCTCTAAAAATATATTACACTCTTTTCAAAGTAAAGTTTAATAACACTACTAATAAGGTCTCCTGAAAGGAACGAGGTATTTCCGATCGAACATATTTGGGTCATGCACGATAAGTGGAAAAGGCCTTAAAGAGGATGATGATATTTCAAAACTGCACATAAGCCATTCCTGCATGACGCAAATTAAGATTAACAGTATCATCACGCTTGCGATTAAAATACAGTAACAAAATTGATAATTGTAGTTACGAATACTTTTTTAATCATTCATTAAAGGCTTGTCTGATGCAGTTGCGCAGTTTCTGAGTTTGGTAATGTATATTTACATTCAAGTGTCGTTTGTCTTCTAAATGTTGACAACATGCTGGCATTATGTTTAAGTATTATTTGCGTACTATTTTAGAAAGAAATCAACATATATGCATGTATGATGATGAGATATACAACGACGGTGATAAAATGTTGTAATAAACCTCTATTACGCGTCTACCTCATTGTTCATACGATTTTCGTAAGTAGGGTGACATGTGTAATTGAAGTACATATACCAGTACCTAAATACAGTTTTTCTGTTGCGTGATCAAATTTGCTGTATGATGCCTCGCGGTAAGGTAGGCGGAACATCCTCATTGTGAACCTGAAAGGTATTTACTAGATCTAGATATTTTTGTCCGGAAGCAAATCTTGAAGTATTTATAGAATACACAAATTACACATGAAACCACTCGCATGTTTACCGGTACATTTGCGGGGAGGTTTTTGGAAGAGCGTTGGTCTGTTGAACAATAATACACGCACGAACATGGTCTATTGTACAGTAATCTATGGTTATAAAGCATTGAAAAATGTCCTAACATCTCTAATGTGGTAGTGTACATACAAACAAATGAAGGGTGAACGCATGACTGATCATTTACAGATGTGGGTAGCGATTTCACTCGAGCAGTGTATCGATTAATGACCGATTGGTTGTCGTATTGGCATATAGTAGCACAGTAATAATTCCACCATAATAAATAAATAGAATCTTATATTAGCGAACGAATTGATTTTATTTAAAAAATTATCTTCAATAATTAAAGCATTACTCAAGCATGACTTAAGCCTGAAATCACAAACATCTGACAATACCTTCTTAAGTAATAGTGTAGATCATATTTGTAACGACCCAACATAACATCATACAAAAGTGCACGTAAGTACACTCATCTTCTGGATTGATATTCATTAAAAATTACTTTATCGCGAACAAAATTGTTCGACGTTATAGGCGTTATTATGTAACTAACTTAGTGTTAAAAAACGTGTAAAAGGTGTGGTTATGTTCTGTGTGTTCTAGTGCACAAGTCTCCGTAAGAGTGTGTTTGTGTTTGCCGTGTTATAACACACAACCTATATTTCATAGTTATGGTTATCTATATACCCGGTATCAATATTGGAAATGGAGACTAACATGGAATCTCAGTGATATACCAATATACATATACACCTTATTTACATTTACTTTCGTGTTCAAACATAAGTAACAGGTTAATGCCGGTCTAATAGATAAGAAAACATTTCGCACTAATTTGCATAAATATAACGGTAGGTAAAATATCGTACCAGGGAGACAGCGAGCCAGTCTAATATGTTGCATTCTATTAGCTTAAGGACACGTGCTACCACACCATAACTTGCGCACAAAAGCGTTCCTCACTACAAAATCTGTGAAAGAGGGTTAAATCATTGGTATCGCACGACAAAATGTAAATATGATGAAAATGTAACTGCAGATAATAACAGGCATATCATCCATAGCATATATGAGCCTTTCTGGGCAAAAATACTAGATCGAAAGAGGATGTTTAGCATCGGGACATGAACCCATAAACAAGCATATTCACAAGGGTTACACGTCATACCAATGTCCTAGGAATTATGATAATAATAATAACAATATTTTGTTTAAAAAGACAAACCATGAGGACAAAAAAAGGTAACATTGCAAACATAAACAAATCTAAAACTAATACAACAGTGGAAATCGCCGAATATTAAAGATCGTTGTGTTCACAGTTGTAATATGAAAATTGTAAATGATTACACCACAAAAAATAAAAAGTACACTTTTCCGTCAGCATTTATATAATGTAAAAGTTTATTATATATTAAAATCAGAAAATATGGAAAAGTGAGGATTATGCTAGACAATTTTATAGTTGATAAGATTAAAAATATCAAACTACAATATGTACAAACGCAAGTGGTATATGATCTATGCTTACAATCTGCAACAATCACTCGAGCGTTTCTCCGCGACAATAAACCGCTGACACCTTACCACAACATAATGAAGATGCATGAACACATTGTAAATAGAAATGCTTTTGCATTCTGTATGTTAGAGCCAATTGACAAGTGTACTTTTTTTATTTCTGCATAACACATGTGAACAAACCCATTGCTTTATGTGTTACTACAAGTTCGGGCTGCATTACGTAATACAGGCGAAGTTTGTTTACTATCGTTGATAAAGCTGCCGTTAGAGTAATGTTATCATGCTGATTTGAAATAGCGTTAAACTTAATTGCATAAATAAGTTGTTTAAAATAATACATTATCTCAAATAAAATCGCAATGAGTTATAAAAGCCAATTCCGATAATGTCCTCTTTATAAAATAAGCTTATGACGAACCACATGCTTTTATAGTGTAAATTGTTAGAACACTATTTATAAATAAAAGGAAAGGATTATTGCACTAGTTTTATTCGGCAGACTGTCTATATATATGTTATCACGGGTATGACGTATATGTGATATTCTTTTTTGCCGAACGATTACATTTTAAATGTCAAAATATAAAAATTCCTTTTTAAAACTATATGTGATATAAACATTATGACCCCCTCCCCAGTTGCCATTTCGTACAAAAAGACTTAGCTATTTTGATTATTGACTCCAACATCCCTGGTGTCAAAAGAATGTTTTTGTAAATATGTTAAGTGTTTGGTAGAGGAATCACGATATTTATGCTGCACGCGCCTTCCGATTTTATTATCATAATTATTAATTTGTTTGATATTGTTTGAATTCAATTACGTATAATACACTGCATTGTATGAATAAAGCAAATGTATGGTTTAAAGGTAGTGATGGTATGGGCCAGATACCTGAAAAGACTAATAAAAGAAGAAGAAAGAAAAAAGAAATCAACTATAATTGGAATTGGGTTATTAAGACATATCTAATGAATCACAGAAACAGTTAACAATTCGAAGAGACATAAAAATACACGCTCTCTTGAAAATATTCAAATGTTATCAAGAAAAGTTTAACGAAAATCACCGGTATAATAGGCAAGAAAGCTTACATACATACATAAATAGCAACAAAATATAAAAGCATTAGAAATAGACATAATGAAACTCAAAGAGAAGATACATCACAATACATTTACCACGCGTACAAATATCTTCTTACTAAAGGGTGATGTACTATTATCCATATGTTGTCAAGCGCTTTAGAATAATTATACAAATTATATAGGGCGCTATATAAATGTTGTATATTATTATTATTATTATGTATGTTTTATTTGTAGAATGTTGTCCTTGGATACAATAATTTTGAATTTCTATCAAAGTTATAGCATGCGTGTCATATGTAATACAGTCTCTTTCAGATATGTGTGAACAAGTTAGCCATCATGATGCCTATGCTCTGGGGGAAATTCTGCATTCTCAATAAACCAGATAAATCGATATCCTGCTCATATATGTCGCGATCCTAACTATTTAATGTTCATGTTTTATCGATGCATTCTGTAAGCGACACATTTTCTTTTACGGTATGTTATCAATCAAATAACACATTCACTTATCGTTGGGGTAGTATGGAAAGCATATTAGCTATGTTTATGTCCTAGGAAAAACAACCTAGCATATTGAATTAGAAACAAAAGGAAATGTAGCAGCACAAAATCACTTATGTCAATAATTGTGCCTATTATAAAATATCTTTTTTCAGAAAACTCTTTATGATACGGGCATTATTGTGGGATATAGCCCTCTGTTATAAACTTCCACAGTTTTATTAGTTCGACCGGTCTGAATCCATATTCTTCTTTCAAATCGTTCTTTGTCAGTTCACGCAGAATATTGCCATCAATCATATCTTCGGCAAACTGCTCAACGTACTTCTCTAGTCTCAATTTCCTTAAATTTTCTCCAATTTCATCTACCGACATCTCTGATAAACGTTCTTTTCCTGCGGTAGACTTGTCTTTATCGTCTAACTGGTTGGAAGCTGCTTCCTGTTTGGTTTCCGTTGATACAATTTTATTACCTCCAAATCCAGAGGATGAAGCCTCAGGTATTTTCTTTTTGCCCGCCTGACTCTCTTTCTCCGTTGTAGATTGGGCAATACAGCTTAGCTCTTCGTACATATCTCCGGACTCCATATACATGTAATCTGCCTCGCTGAACAGCTCGTTTTCTTTATCTGTAGAACTTGTCGGATATGGCAGAGGTCCTCGTCCCAGTACAGAGCTTTTTCCCGTTGATTGAAGATTCGTTTCAGGTTTTAGGGCTGATGACTGCGGCTTTACAGATTCCTTTTTGGATTTAGGTGGCGCCGCTGGAGTTTTAGATGTTGCCGGTATTGGACGAACAATCGCTGCATTTTCGTAATACTTTTTGGGGTTTAATGGTGCGTCAGCTGATTTTTTGTATGGTCTTGGTGGCGCATCCTCCGGCCGCCGTGGCGGTAATGGTGGTCCAATAGTCGGCTCAGGTGGCTTCTCATACGCATCGTCTGAATCATCAGAACTTTCATTTGTCTTTGTGTCCGGAAGATCTTTAACCGGAAGTAAGGGTGGGTCAAGTTTGGGAAGAATATTTCCGGTTCCGGTACCCTCAGGGGTTATTTTCGTTATACCTGTTCAAAAATGAAAGCGTTTTAAACTCCTGTAGATTCTTTTTTCTTTCTGTTATATTGTTGGGAAAATAAACATAAACATGTTACTATCATCATTTTTTTCTTGATAAAGATTTCACGCTGTCTTCTTCATTCCTACAATGACCCCAAATGACATTACAATACACTACATATATACTATTCACGTAATGCACTGTGTTTTCCAGTGAATATACCCATGTCATATTTTTTTGCATATTTACCCATGGTATATAACCTATTAGTCCAGTGATTGATTGTAAGTTTCAGCTGTTTCAATTGTGACATCACGCCCTGGACAAGTACGGACGGACACAGTCAAAATTACGACTGTTTACATTTCAAGACTGATAAAAAAATAGTCGTTTCTTTGCAATCTTGATTATGTGATAAAAAGGATCTTACATTCCTTTTCATTTCATATGAAACTTATGAAACTCGTCACAAATAGTTTGTTTATGTCGCCAGGGGCTCGCTCGATTCATATGTCTCAAATGAAATGGAAACCAACGTAAGATCCTTTATTAATACCATCTATATGATCAATGTATATCAACAATTTACGACAGCTTATATATAACAAGGACAGCTCATATGCTTAAAAAATGCAAGAAAATTCGAAAATTCAAATTTTGCCTTTCAACTTTATGGCTAAGTTAATATATTGAACTTCCACAGTAGTACATACTTGTATTACCCACTGTGCGATCATACGTCACGTCAGTTAAGGAGGCTTGCAATTCGCTGAGATGCCTTCTGAAGAATTCTGCTGATTTGCTTTGTATCCCCGAGACGGGTGCCACAGATATAAGTGCACTTATAGCTGCTACCGTGACTGTTTTGCATACTTGACCTAAAAGATCACAAAACTTGTAACAACTGAGAAAAAGGAAAATGTTAGTATGTACACTTCATAAACTAAGCTCAGTACTGCTGCCTTGTAGAATGTTACATAAGTTCGTGTATCAATATTTGCCAATTGCATAACCAAATGTGTCAAAGAAAGGTATGTGTCGTATGACTAAGTTATCTTTTCATAGGTATTCGTGTGAGCCCTGGGCAGCTTTATAAATAATCCATTGAGTGAATGGGATCGATACCAAGTGTAATCCATAATTATAGCATAACACACAGTACAGTGCAATTATCAAAGATGCAAACATGCTATACAGATGTATAAACATTTGCTCTACATCGTTCTGTTGCAATACATTGAGAAGGCAAATGTTGTTATGAGACTATAACATCGTTTGCTCTTGTAACATTATCAATCTCTATTGTGACGTCATCAGTTTCATAGTTGTTAAGGCTTAATTTGCTGTTCAAAGCGTAACTACTTGTACATTTATATTGCTGAAAAACTTACATACCGGACTTTATTACAAGTGTATTCTCAATAGCAATGTATGTTATAGGACCATAACAACATTTGCTAAATGTTATACTGAATACGTTATTGTAAATACGATGTTTTACTCGAGTGAAATAGATATAATACAGTCTAATGTTCAAGCAACGAACTTTGATTTCATGATATCTTTTCAAGTGTTATAAGAAAAACACAAAGAGAAAACGAAAGTAGATATGAAATTTTGCAATGCATTCTAACAGACAAGGATCACGAGTGCGAGTGTTTTCTCGTGATGAACTGTGACTAGTTGAAATGGCGAACAGATGTACATACAAAGTGGTACATGCTAATGTATCTAAGTGGAACGTGAAATTATCAGTCATGTCAGTGGTATAGTTAATAAGGTCACTTCGGTCACACATCCCACACCGTCCAATGTTGACCTTGTATTTTAACATTTTGATCAATCTTGTCAACCAAATATGCGACACACGTTTACGTTTACCTTCAAAACTGGAATTGTTTTGTATTGATTTTGCTAAAATCTATGTATTCAATAAAATCAGTTATTACTGTAAATCGCAATGTTTGTTGGTATAATATATTTATCATGTAAAATCAAGAAGTACATTTTCAAATATTTAGATATCCCGTAAATATTAATTTCACAGGCCATTACTATCACTATTGAAATATAATCTGTTTAATGTGAAATTCAAATATTCGCAAATAAAACCTGAAGGCGTAAAAAACGCGAAATAGAATGCACGCAAAAATATATGATTCACGAAAGTCTCCTAGCATTTTATCTCTTTCTTACCGAAATAATCTTACAGTGTTGTCTTCCATCTATCAGTCAAACTATTTGCTACATCTTATTATCTGAATCCAATGAAATTATTTATCACCGGTTTTCTTGATATATATACGTGTTTATCACTGACTAAATTATCGAACCGAGTAAATGACCCTGCCGGAAAGAACAATCATAACTGTAGATATTTTTGAATTGAATGACAAATAAAAACGGTGTTATTTGCATTCTAGTTTTCCGTCTTTGGATGTACAAAACGACCATGCAATATATATATTGCCGCCATCATTTATAATCGTATATATTTATTTTTAACAAAGACCACTTGGCTAATTTTTTTATGATTATTTTCCCCAGACCAAAATACTTCGTCAGACAGATATTTAAATAGAAGGACTAGTGATCTAAGTGAACGACAAAGTACTAGTATAGGAAGTGATGGGCAATCAAAACAGTAAAAGGTTCTGGGTTGTCGATCAGTTTTATGTGTTCTGCAGGTATTTCCAGGAAAAGAACATGTGTCATTAATACTCAAATAAAAACGTGCCTTAATATACAATAAACGTGTATGAAAATCCTCAGCGTTTTTGTTTTTGTCGCAATAGAAGCATAAGGAAGTTTTGTCACAATTTGTCACAACCAATCTTATTGTGTTTCGATAATACAAAACAAAATTTACAATGGCGATGCTTTACACAAATACGTTTAATTTGGTGAAGAAGCTTTAACAAGACTCACGAAAAGCTTTGTACTATTTTTTAGCTAAAGTATGTGGATTTGCTTCGGCTGACAGACATTTTCTTGTTTGCAGATAACATAATATTTAGTTATTATGTTAATCGTTTACAGTGCAAATAACGTAATAAACAATTTGCTAGGTAAAACTCGCAAACTACATTTAAACATATTTCCTATATGACCATATTAATCATAAGCAGTATTTGGGAAATAAGGAACTGTAATAAAACATGTGTTAGTGAACTGTAATAAACCATGTGTAAGTGAACTGTAATAAATCATTTGTAAGTGAATTTTAATAAACCTTTTGTAAGTAAACTGTAATAAACCATGAGTAAGTGAACTGTAATAAACCATGTGTAAGTGAACTGTAATAAATCATGTGTAAGTGAATTTTAATAAACCATGTGTAAGTGAACTGTAATAAACCATGTGTAATTAAACTGAACTGTAATAAACCAAGAGTAAGCGAATTTTAATAAACCTTTTGTAAGTGAACTGTAATAAACCTTTTTTAAGTGAACTGTAATGAAACATGAGTAAGTGAACTACAATAAAGCATGTGTAAGTAAATTTTAATAAACCATGTGTAAGTGAACTGTAATAAACCATGTGTAAGTGAATTTTAATAAACCTTTTGTAAGTGAACTGTAATAAAACAAGTGTAAGTGAACTGTAATAAAACAAGTGTAAGTGAACTGTAATAAACCATGTGTAAGTGAATTTTAATAAACCTTTGTAAGTGAACTGTAATAAACCATGTGTATGTGAACTGTTATAAATCATGTGTAAGTGTATTTTATAAAACCTTTTGTAAGTGAATTTTAATAAACCTTTTGTAAGTGAACTGTAATAAACCATGAGTAAGTGAACTGTAATAAACCATGTGTAAGTGAACTGTAATAAACCATGTGTAATTGAAGTGAACTGTAATAAAACAAGGGTACGCGAATTTTAATAAACCTTTTGTAAGTGAACTGTAATAAACCTTTTTTAAGTGAACTGTAATAAAACATGAGTAAGTGAACTGTTATAAAGCATGTGTAAGTGAATTTTAATAAACCATGTGTAAGTGAACTGTAATAAACCATGTGTAAGTGAACTGTAATAAACCATGTGTAAGTGAATTTTAATAAACCTTTTGTAAGTGAACTGTAATAAACCATGAGTAAGTGAACTGTAATAAACCATGTGTAATTGAACTGAACTGTAATAAAACAAAGGTAAGCGAATTTCAATAAACCTTTTGTAAGTGAACTG
>JAULCA010169387.1:0-14719 GCA_032360845.1 Crassadoma gigantea | reverse complement strand
ATATCTATGTTAAAATTGTTCTCGAACAGTCATTGGTGACACTTCAAATTCTCTAAAATTACTTGCAACCTATATTTCTATGAAAAAAGAAGGAAAACAGAAATTGAATAAAAATGACTTACTCAGGCCTGTGGACTATCCATATATCTACCTTCTTCATATTGTACTTGAAGTGCTGCTTTTCTTGAACTCCAATGAAATATAGGTTTACTGTAAAAACACTAATTTAAGTCAAGTTTATTAGCTAGTTGATTTCGAAGATTATCTTCATCAGCCAACTAAAAGGTTAATGCAGCAATTACAGGTTTGACAGAAGGCTATCCCCTGTTTGATTAAATTTTAATAATCGATGAATTCATGTACCTTCAAAATTGTGTTTTAAGGGAGAAACCACGAAATTTGTGTCCCCACGAAAAATATATCATTAATCACAGTATCACAACATGATAGATGATATATCAAATTTGAATCCACTGTAATGATAATGTTGGCTTTTATCATGGGGAAGGACTGTCATCATTTAGTCACCGTATTATAGATGACAAATTTGATGTTCAAAGCTGTGGCTATTCCAGCCCAAAGGGATGTCCAGTTCCAGTATGCCCAAGTCCACCTCGTCCATGACACTGCCTGTGTCCAGTCCCTCAACCCAGTCCCAGTTTGAGGAGGCTCAAGGGCAGACAACCTTCATTCCCACGGAGACCTGTCCAGGTGACCCCAACGATGGCCATTCCAGTCCTCAGGATGTTGAGAGACGACTTGACGAATTAGCAAGGTGAGTATCAGAGAGGATGACATAGCAAGTGAGTATCAGAAAATGAACGAATTAGCAAGGTGAGTCGCCAGAGAATGAATAGCATAGCAAGTGAGTAGACAGAGAATGCATGAATTAAACAGAGATTGGAAGGTAAATCAAGGTTAATAAACAAAATAATGGTGAGTGGACAGAAACTTAGCAGCTTAGCATTGTGGGAGAACACAGAATAGAAGACTTACCAATGTGAGCAGACAGACAGCGAACACAGTTAAGTGATGAAAAACCAAAATGGACAGAGAATAGAAATATACGCAAGCTAAATAAGTGGACAAATAGTGGGCGCTGTAGCAATATGAGCGGACAGAAAATTTACAATTTTGCAAGATGAATAGAAAAGGGAACAACTTTATAAAGTGAGTTGACAAATCTTGTTGATTGGAATTCTATCCTATAAAAAATCCATTTGAAAAAATACAATATCATCATAAAAGTACTTATTTAAGCAGAATACTGCACTGAGGAATTTGCACACTTACAATATATGCTATAAGAAATATCTACAGAAAATTTAATAAGCACAATCATAATTTAGTTGGTAAGCAGGGAAAAAACAGAATATCACCAGTATATGCAAGCTCACAGTATCTATTTAGATGGTTACATGTTACAGTAAAAAGGTATTGACTTGGCTAATCATCTGTCCACAGGCAGCTGACAAGACTAGAGAGAAAAATGGGTTGTGACATTGCCATGATCCTGAATATCCTCCGCTCACAGACTGTGGACGCCTCCCACTCTACACAGATACCCTCCGACCCCCGTGTGACTCCACCCGATGGCAACCTCCCGCCTCCTCCCGACTACAACCAGATCCAGGAGGATGATGATACCTTCGGGTACCAGGAGGCCGCCGCAGACAAATCAGGGAAGCCGCAGGATTCCGCAAAACACTCCAAGACGGTAACGTTGTTTCCTTAACGTGTATGGTCAACGTGAATCATTATGACTCACGTAAGAACAATTGCATATGGCAACTTATATCACAGATCCAAACAGTTCTCATGAGAACATTTGATTTTATCACGAGTTAAAGCATGTTCCTTCGTCTGTCTAGTAGTAAATAAAATTAGTGTATACAAAAATAATTTATATTGTGTATAACCTACATGAAAGTGAAGGGTGAAAACTGTGCATACACAAATTCCTTTGTCTATATTCTTATATATCTGTGTAATGCATCCAACAGACATTTGTTTAGATCCGATACATATACTACTCACATTTTGGAAGGATTACTTATATTTATCGTACTGTTTTAGACGCATATGTTAGCCTTTGCGTGGGTGTGTTCAGTCAACTACAAAAACGCTTGCACGCTTCTCCACATGTACACCCCTTTCAAAAGCTAAGCTTGGCTAAATAAGGCATTTTTCAAATTATTAAGGAAATCAATTTGATGAATATTCTTTGCGTGTTTTTGTTTTAATATGGCACAAAGACGAACCAGACAATAGTCAAATGACGGTGAAATGAATAGGGGCTTTGGAATGCTGCAAGATAGCATGTCTCAACGTCAGGTTGCAGCAGACCTTGGGGTGTCTCAAAATATGGTGGCTAGAATGTGGAATCGTTTCAAAACAAACGGGAACTCTTCCAGACATTATGCTGTAGGTCATTCTAGGGCTATAACGCAACGCTAACACCGATTTTTGCTCATACAGGCATGGCGTCACAGGTTCGGGACTGCCACAGCTTTATGCCATGACCTCCTAAATGCTAGTAGCCACTCGAACAGTTACGAACCGCCTTCATAATGCTGGTTAAAAGGTCACGTAAACCAGCGATACCAGTTCCCTTAACTGCCGGTTATGTTAGGGACCGATTAGATTGGAGCCGGTTATTTTTATTGACGAGTCCGGATTTTGTCTGGAGGTTCTAGGCAGGTGAGGTGTCGAACATGATCGATATGGATGAGGTTCAGTGATGATGTGGGGAGGCATAAGCCTTCGTGGGAAAACTGACCTCCATGTCTTCCATAATGGTACCGTAATGGCCCAGATTTACTGCAATGAAATCCTTGATGCGCTATCGGCCCTGACTTCATCCTTATGATAATGCTAGGCTACACAGAGCAAGGGTGACTGAGCAACAATCCTATCGAGCATGTGTGGGACATGCTGCAGACAATTCTCTCTGCCAGAAATGTTCAGCCAAGAACGCTCCAGGAGCTTGAAATAACTTTGATAGCCGAGTGGAACGCTATGCCACGAAACCGGATACTCAATCTCATTTGGGGCATTCATAGATGATGTGAAGCTGTAATTGATGGTCAGGGGCGTCACACTCGATACTAAAACAGTTTTTACGATGAGATTCGTTCAATTTAAGGTTTTTGCTGAATACCTCGTTGTTACCAATTTTAAGGGTAACCCTTTTCGTGTGGCTCATTTTCCGACTGTATTTTTTAAAAATATCTCAGTAAGAACAAAATAAAATATTTATTTTCACATATGCTCAAATAAAAGTGATCTTTAACAAAATATGAGTGGTAAATATTGGACACTACTTTTGCTATATGTATGTGGTAATATTTGTGTGTAAATTCTGGCACTTGTGAAATTTATGACATGCAATCTCTAGGTTAAATAAACTAGTGATTCTCTCTGTTTGTAGATGAGTGACCCTGAGGACAGTGAGGATGGGCCGTGGAAGCCCCGGACTGATTGTGATATTGTTTCTCCGTTATCAAATATTCCCACTAGTGACAATTCCATTTCCCCATGTGATCCAACAGACAGTACACATTCATCTTCATTCAGCCAATCACAAACTGTGTCTCCTCTGTCTGAGGCAGTCTCTCCAATCAGCCAATCAGAAGATCCAGCTCAATCTCAAATCAGCCAATCACAATCCTCTACACTGTCACCATCGACGCGTCGTCGTTTGGGTATACCTGACGGTGTGGATATGAGGAACACAGTTGTTTAGATATATTGTTGTTATTTTAGTTGATAGTGGTTCTATGGCACTCCAACTTTAAATTGTTCTTATCCAGACGTTGGCCAAAATGTTGATTTACATGTGCACGGCGATGGTAAATAACTACGTAATGTTCATTACCGGGTTATAAACTTATAAACATTACTTAACATTGCAACAATTAAAGTGCATGACCATTGAGAATAACAGTTATAGTTCTCAAAATCTGTGCAGTTATAAACAGGAAATATTTATGAGGCATTAACAACAATAAAATATTCTTCAAAATCAATATTTAAGATGTATTCTTCTGAGGCTGTATCTCGTTCCACTTTAATGATTGTGTATTGTCAAATTACTCCCATTCAAGTAACGAATGCAAATTGATTTAGAAAAAATATTTAAACCTCTGTGATTTGAATGAAATTCTACATATTGGCTTTACAATAGTCCTTGTCGATACTCTTCTGTTCTCTGTACTTGTTTTCACATAGCAATTCCCCTACATTAAATCTGTAACATTACTTTCAATGTTTCGTATCACCTACAGAAAGTTATTTAAAACTTAAAAATGGTTGGAACCTCAGAAGAATACTTTCATACGAATTTCTCGTGGATGACTTGTGGAATTCGGAAACTGTCGTGATACAAATGTTGAGATAAGCAATATGATTTTTAAAGGTAAAGAAATGAGAGTTACAGGCATACAATTTTAAACAAGGCATCGCAAACGATACAAATCCCCTCGCTCCCATTCAAAATAAATTTTGTTAAAGAACACATTCCTTTTGTTGCATCTAACAGTGTGTAATTACATCACTCACTAGCAACTTCATCCTCTGATAATTGATAACGGTGACCTTGACGTTGGCCCTGGTACGCTGAAACACAAATTCGTTCAAGGTATTTAGATACTTTACCAATACGTGAAATTTGATCAAAATTGGTTGAGAAATGAAGTTGCTAGAGCGATGACAAAATATTTTCTATAAAAAGTAACTGTGACCGGAGTTGACCCTGGCATGCTGAAACACAAACTCGTTCAAGGTATTGAGATACTTGACCAATATGTGAAATTTGATCAACATCAGTTGAGAAATGAAGTTGCTAGAGCGATGACAAAAGATTTTCTATAAATAGTAACTGTGACCTTGACGTTGACCCTGGCACGCTGAAACACAAACTCGTTCAAGGTATTGAGATACTTTACCAATACGTGAAATTTGATCAAAATTGGTTGAGAAATGAAGTTGCTAGAGCGATGACAAAATATTTTCTATAAAAAGTAACTGTGACCTTGACGTTGACCCTGGCACGCTGAAACACAAACTCGTTCAAGGTATTGAGATACTTTACCAATACGTGAAATTTGATCAAAATTGGTTGAGAAATGAAGTCGCTAGAGCGATGACAAAGATTTTCTATAAAAAGTAACGGTGACCTTAACGTTTACCCTGACACACTGAAACACAAACTCGTTCAAGATATTATGATACTTAAACAAACATGTGAAGTTTGATGAAAATCAGTTCAGAAATGAAGTTGCTAGAGTGATGACAAGAAGTGAACTTACGTACGTACGTACGAACGAACGCTATATCCCCTCCGCGGTCGCTGCGAAGGGATAATAAGGTACGAGATCTAATTTAGCATTGTTGAATAATTTTTCATTTAGAAATTAATTAAGAATTAGAATTCATAGTTCCAGTTGTTAAATATTATTCATATAGCAAGTACAATGCAAGAGCAGCGGATTGTGGTTGTTCAGTTTCGACGAAGTATAGAAAGATAGGTTGTCGTTTTGCCAACAGGAGTTAGATGTAAATGACTATGTTATTTTTGCCTCAAACACAATGTGATATTTGTATGTGAAAGTAGTACAGGACAGCTGTTGTACAATTCAGTGATACTAGTAACATATTCCATTGTTAATGCCAGTAGACTTGTTCATGATGTTATATTCCACAAAAATAAACCCTATATTCCTTTACGAATGATCATACTTGGTAAGGTGCATATTCTTTTGAATTTGATGACAAGATGTGTATTGGAAAACACCACAAAACAATCATGTGCTGAACACTCTGCTAACTCAATCAAATTCAGATAATTAAATTACGTATTCTGGAAAATAATAAGGAGATAAATAATTTGTACCAGTTTAGTTTTACTTATTATTTTTCATTTTGCACTTATTCAGTATTTTATCGAACTCCCATTTTCAAAATAAGAAAGTCTAAAAAATGCATGAGTGAACGTTTTACAAAATATGGCTAAATATATTAATCACAAAATATGTGATAAAATTTTAATATTTAGCAAAAAAAAAGACTGAAATTTTTTTTTTATCTTAGTAACTATTGAGTGATGTGAAATTGAATTTTTACTTTATTTGAAAATATTCAATATTCAAGGAATTCGACAGTTTGCCAAGTAACCATTCTTCACTTAAAGTAGAATTATTTGACCAATTCACATTTGATATTCTGTAATATAGTTAACTAATAAAATATACTATTCAGTATGAATTAATATTTTATTCCACAATTAACAAACATATAGGAAAGGAACACCTTTACAATGAATGTATCATGCCATATACACCAAGTTGACACGGGGGGGGGGGGGGGTATAAATTATAAATATTTGGATAAGAATAAGATTATTGTAAATGCTGTGCCACGTTGTTGGTTTTACTGTTATGTTCAGTGACTTTTAAGTAGTCTCAGTTCATAGTGTTTTGCTTAAAATTAATTGCATTTGATTATTTGTTATTATTGTGCACAGATGTGAGCCAGATTACGTTTTCCCTACTGTAATGTTTAGTAGACTCTGGTCGATATAAAAATCTATAAAAAAAAATTATTCTTATTTGGGAGCCAATCACTTTATTAAATATTGTTCAACAGCCTTGGAGAACTAGTATTAGTATTGCTACATGTTTAAATTTAAAACGACAGCAAGCAAGATTGACGTAAGAACTAAAAATGTTTTTCTTACCTTTCCTGTAAACCATTTAAACTATTTCCATAATCTAATGTAGCAGTTGGAAAGCTAGTCTGACAGCTCGGCAAACAAGCTAGATTTTCCGAATAATACAGCTGTATCTACATGTGCATTCTGACGTTGTAATTATGAAGTAAATCTTTGCAAAACAAGCCAGTTACTCGCGCATGGGATACGTTACACTGTTCAATTTGAATAAGCTTATAAAACAAATATATATATTTATATATTCTAATATAAGTCAAGGTGTATTACAGAGCTTGGGAAGTCAGATATTACATTCCGAAAACAAGTAAGGTTTTCAAAGTAACAGTTAAAAGCATTTTACCATATTCCCATCATGAAAGCAATCCTAATACCAAAACATACTCGTATATTGGAAGTGAATGACTGTTTTAATGTGGATAGGAACGTAGCTCATTTTTGACATTGTTTAAATCGTTTGATCTGGCTCACATCCGTGTTTTAGATAAGTGTATCTCAGGAAACGTTATGCAAAGTTTTGCATTTTCAAAGGATCCAGGGCCTGTGTGGCAAGCCGAGAAGAAATATCTTATCAGAGAAAGGTTTCAGTATTATTTAAGCCATTAAAATTGTAGTATCACTTGTTAATTAAGATTGAAATTGATCGCATATGATATTCACAGAACTTAAGAGGAGATATTCATGAATTATTATTAACTTATTGGACAATTTTTTTTACGTTAGACATTATGATTTATATCTTTTAGAACAGGTCACAAAATTATTGAACTTTTTTCTGTAGATATCAAAGCATTTAGGTAGAAATAGTGATGAAAATAAGAAAAGTGTAATTTTGTGAAAAAGCAATAGTTATTCTACAAAGTGGTTTGATAGTAGTATCCTCTGTTTATTGTTTTTATTTGAAAGAAAAAGTCAAAAATGTGTTGTACATATATTGATATGTTATGTTAAAACAACCGGCCTAAATTGTCATGTGATGATGCTATTACGTTTCGAAGCCTTTCGGTCATTCACCAGCATGGTAACTACAGCTCAAAATCACACCCTCCATCATATAAGTTTGTTTTCTGCTGAAGTTCATTACACACCTAGTGTTGGTGGATGGTCGTAAGGTTAAGTGATATTATTACATGTAACATATTCCTGTATATCTTTTTAATGCATGCCTCAAATGCAAGTAAAACGATATTTTCATAACGGATTTAGTTATGTCACGATTCATAGAAGTTATTATTAGTGTGTGCAGAACCCCTCTCATCCATCGCCATCACCAAACACACACCCGGTAGGATTTTTACTTAATTAGAGTTGAACATTATAATGTGCGTATTTCACTGAGATTACAGTCAGATAGAAAAATATAAATTTAGCTATATGTACATATATGATATCAAGATGGAATGTGTAACCCAATAGAAACAGCAAATATCACCATTCATACTTAATTTGGGAACACACATGAGTTCTTTGTCAGTTTGGTTAAATTCATGCTACATGTTCTGACGAGTAAAATACTAGTATTAACCTTGTTGATAGATTTATTGTTTCAGAATGATTCTATATTTTACTTGTCTTATAGAGGTCCTATGACTTGAGTTGAGAGCCGACGTGTACAAGTATAGGTAAAAGGAGAACTATTTTAACAGAATAAAATCATAAATGCGTAAACATAATTTCCAAATTAATCTGTAACGGTGAGTTATATTGACTATCCCGTGAGGAGTTAAAATCTTGTTCATTACATTTAAAAAATTTACAAAATGAAAAATACATAATTTGGAAAACAATTTTCAGTCATAACGGAATGACATTTTAGAAAAAGTGTTCAATAAATTATCTTAGTTTTTTTAGTCATACCCAAGACAAAACAACTGCATCTTGCTATTTTATCTGCGGAAACATAGGGTTATCTTCATATGTTAAATAAAACTGTCCAAAAAATCAATTTGAGCTGATATGCTGCAACGTGGCATATGTCGGTCAACATGTTCTTCAATTACTTCTTCTGAAATACGGAACAGAATTTCAACATTTGACTTGATATAAATGTACAGCATCAGATTTGGAAACTCCGAATTGTTGGAAAGGAAGGCTGATCAGCATGAGGGGCTGAAGGGTGGGACTAAAAGGGTTATTTTGTCTTTTTGCTGTCAGTGATTTTTCATTTGAAATTATAAGATTGATACCTTATTTGGCGAGAATCTCTCTGTTTTAAAGATAAAACGAGTTCCCAAGAAATGCTGACTATTTGCGCTGAGAGGTGAGATAATTTCCGCTAAATTACTTGTAGCATTTTCTCCTCTGCAACAATGACTTGCCATGAATGCTTAAATATCCAGATGGGTTGTACTTGTTCTCTAGGCCTCATTATTGAGAAAATGATTTTGCGATAAAACAACGTTTTAACGATTTATTGTGATCTTACAAAATTTTCATAATAGAGATTCGTCAAAAATCGAATTACTTGAAAAAATGGAACGAATCTACGTATTATTGTTAGTATCGGTTTTAACGTTAATTTGTTGTATAATTTGCACCAGGATGATTATTATCTTGTGTATAAGTGGATTATGTTGAGGGTTCTAATACGACATTAAATAGGCAAAGTATTTCTCATGTATTTATTAGACAAAATCAACAACGAAAACCCCGGTTGTGGTACATATAGAATTTTAGGATATGACTCATCTTCTGATTTTAGTATTGATTTACGCTTTAAGCTTTGATGATAACAGTTAAAACAATGATTGAATCTCGTAACAACTTTAAATGTTGTGTTCGTTTTGGTTTTGTGGGCAGCCAACTGTATATTACCAAGACAACATACCCGCTGCCAGTTACTGTCACAAGTAGACACAAGTAAATTCTTCAGATAGTCATGGTTTTAGGGTTTGATTGTTAATTGTCCGGTTCCTATGGTGGTGATGTGTGTTGCCAATGGTTACTGTTGATGTCATTCTTACCTTTGATAAGTTTCTATAGAAACGCCCCACATTCCATTTTGTTCATACGTGATGTTTACAATACACATGTCATGTCTGTTTAAACCATGGAATATATGCTGCATTCTTTGCTGTTTGCTTTCCTTTAGAACTAACCAAACTATATGTTTAACTTTAAAACAACTAGGAACTTCATTGTCTTGTATATATTTTGGCAATTGCATTTTTATGTGAAACATACATTATCTGCGTTGTTGTAGTACTATGAATTTACGGAGTGGCAATTAAACACAGCAATATCATGCCTAGCTTGGGAATATATTACAGTGTTAGACGAGGTTGTGTCCGTCCTTGCATTAATGAAGCGTCCAAGTGCAAAAACCTTAAAACAGATCATTGTGAATTAATACCATATTTGTATTATTATTATTATTGTCAATGCTTAACGGCCCTTCAACACAAGATAGGTCATAAGGGTAAAAAAACAAATTCTGAATCAAATTTTTATAGCGAAAAAGAGGAAGAAAAAAGAGGGGAAAAAGAGAAAAGGCGACGGGAAAGGGATATTTTTAACGCCTGAGGGTGAAAGCTCTTAGTAAAGAATGCAGTTTGTGTTCCTTTAAATTACCATGTCCCGTATAAGTTATTATGTTGATGTACAAATATGTTTACAATGTTTTGTTTAAGAGTAATTGACAAGTCTGCTTTCTCATGTAAGATGTAATTATACCAAGGAAGGAAAAACACTTTACAAATTGCTAGTAGCAGAGATGTGATGACATGAACAATATCTTTGATTCATCGACAAATCTCCGATATTATAAAGTTTATGCTCTAGATTTTTTCAACATAAAAAGAAATCGAGAAATATCTACAGACATAATGTAATGAGTTTAATTTTCACTTGGAAAAATGATATATGGAATTATGAGACATGAACTAATTTTCATATATCTAAAGAAAGACACCTGTTTTTATGTGTAAATATCATCAGCTTCTATTATATTAGGGTGCTTTGTAAGGCGGTCATCAGATTCATCCCAATTCATAGGCTGATGTAGTGTGATGCAATGACTGACTAAAAAGACCTGTGGTTTTACCATTTCACGAAATGGGGTCAGAATTGTTTAACTTAGGTTACCTATCAAAAATATAATCTTATTGAAAAAAAATCATCAATTATCTAAAAAACAAGAAAACAACATTGGCTAAACATTATGAGGTTACCACTTTACATCAAATTATTTTCCTGGTCAAAGGACAAACAGAAATAGCATTATATACATGTACTATCCATTTGTGGGTAATTTGTTACCTTGACATAAACCGTGTTTGTCGGTTGATTGGGGGCGGGGGAAACCGTGTTAAAAAAACATTTTGTAATTATTTTATTGTACTTTTAGGAATGAAAAATATCCAAACAATTTCAACTAACTTTTAAACCATTCATCATATCAAGAAGTAAAACTCAACCGTGCCGGGGGAACATGTTCGATTTTGACAGAATGACATTTTCGATAGAAAAAGATACATTTTTGTATTTAGATGAGAAATAATGTTAGATGTCAATAAATTAGGAAGCCCGTCATGGCATTTAAATAGTATTTTCAATATTCCGTGAATATTGGCAATATATGTCAATCGTATTGATCATTTAATACAGTATCATCATAATATGTAAATCAAAGAGCTTAAATGCACGTACTCTAGCACGAAAATCCTTAAACTTTAATCTGTAGTAATTGAAAAATACCTGTAGTTATCCATAGATTGTGTCACCAAAGTGATATCACTACTTATGTGCACTTGATATAAATTATCAATCTAATGATACATGTACTTGTAGAATTTAACTGAAAGTTATCAAAATCTAGTCAGTATAATAGTCTATAATGAGTTTTGACCACTGCGAGCTGCCTCTTTTATTGACAAAAGTATATCGCTATAAGATGCCGGATGTACGATATTTCTAGAATAGGAAAGGATTTTGACAGCCCTTTACCAATAGACAATAGCCTTTCATAACCCAAAAGCATGAAGATGTAGTTAATGCCAAGGTACTGAAATTAACGTGCAGCATGCACAATTTAAAAGCAAAGAGTATTTATACAAAAAGCGAAAACCCTACAAAAAAGACTTCTTAAAAGTGTGTGAAAATAAATAAGAATATCCAAAATAAGAGCACTGTCACAAATGTACAATTTGGGAAAACCCGAGGCAAAATAAAATACATGTTAGAATACAACCTTGACGAATGCCAAAAGTTTTGTTTTAAGGTAGGGACCCTAGCTTATGCCCGAGTTTGTTCTCTTAATATTAGCAAATTTATCGGCTATGTCGGACAGCGTACATTTGCCAAACTATGCAGGGAAAAATTTTACCAGCACGTCTTCATTTGCCAAATTTAGTAGTTTGTTTTATTCGTTATATAATCACTTATCAGCCAAAATGCCATCTTAACTTGGTGTTTACACAAAGCTGTTCATCCAATACAGTTTAATATATTTCCACAAATTGGTAGTACAACTTGCAAAGATTTGGTCCTGTATTAGCTTTCATTTCATGCTTTTAACTTCAAATATAGCATTTGGATGATTTCATCAAAGTCCATTTAGTAAATTTCGATTTCTGTAGAAAAATCCATTGACTTATCTTGTGTAGATCTACGAGTTTCTGCATTAGAATTTGCTATGCAATGATGTATGTAAATAAATGCTCTCTTCATCCAGGTGTTCACATCATCAATTTCTCATATATATATATGTAGTGACCAGCTGCCGACAATGGTGACCTGGAAACAAATAAATTAGGATAAGTGATATCTCCAACGCTGTCTCACACGTGCAATTAATTTCATTGGAAATGAAAAAAGTATATAATTTTCAACAGAATGTTGACAAAAATTATAATTATTGATGATGGATTATTTTCGTTGGAATGAAAAAAAAAACCGAGAGTTTAATAAGAAAATCTGTGAATATGAACATCCTTTTTCGAATAAATAGTGAAACCGCATTTGGTTAAAATCAATTGAAACTCCGCATATTTAGTCGGTTGCCATGGTCTGCAACGGAATCTGTAATTCATATGTTGTATAAATTATACATGTTTTAATGTCCACAATGTATCTTATTGTTGACAAATCAGCCATCCATCTACTGGGTGGGAACATTGTAATGACCAATTTACTGAAAGGTTATATTTCAATGACAACTCAGTTTATTGGTTACAGTGTTTGCTACTCAGCTGATGGGTCTCAATTCTGTTGACGTGTTTGTTTAATGATGAAGAAAAATACCCAAGATTGAATCATGTCTGTAGAATCCATGGAGTCTGGACAGTTTTATAATAAAGTTTACAAATACTTCACAACGTTATCTTACTTATTTGGCTGGCTGGGGAAAACACCAATGATAAAAATATAATCTCCATGTAACTTTATTATAAAAAGATAAATAAAACTTATCAATGAGAAGGGTCCTTCATTGGAAGCAGTATTGCTGCAGGTAGAGCGTAAGAATTGTACCTGCTGCCCCCATTGCATGATCTTAAGAGGCGATTAAATTTGGGATCTTAACTTTTCTCTTCTTTCTAACTTACTTTCTTTTTCCTAATGACTCCCTTGACAATGACTTCTTTTTGGCCTTTAGTTCAGGGTTTGTCCCTGTGAGGAAGTCTTTGGGTTCTGTCCCCTGGCTGGGACATACCAAAGTTTGTAAAAATGGTTGTAACAACTCCTGCTTAACGCTCAGCAATTTAGGAGTGGGACGACTGGTTCGCTCGTTGTCAGTATAATATGACCGGATGGGGTGTCCTACACATACTCTACACGCATGCATCTTGCCCACTTGGCTTGGCGAACTTTAAAAAATATTTACCATTGAATGGCATTGTCACTATAATCCTACCAAATTCAGTTGGCATTCATATAGGCTATGAATACCATAGACCGATTGTTGACGTCATCATTATTATGACGTCATAATTGTTTCCTTGGATACTGCTGACCATCCCAGGGTAATGGCTGTTCTATTTATTGAACAAGCATACATGATTCAAACATTATTTGAACTAAATGCTGAATAATGATAAGTGTAATATATTATTTTTTGAGATGAACAGATTCCAAAAATGTTAAATGTATGTACTCAACTGCTTCAATTAACATTCATAGGTAATATGAATTCCAACTGGACAAAGGCAAATCCAACATGAAGCGCTAGCGCGCTTCATTGAATTTGCCTTTGTCCAGGTGACATTCATATAGCCTATGAAGGCAAACTGAAAGCAGTTAAATGCTTAATTAAAGCCAAAAGTGAGGTTTTGCCAATCAAGGCGTTAAGAATTAAATGTAAAAGAAGAAATATAAATTCCCAACTATCGTAATTGGTGCAGAAGATATATTTTGGTCGCTTTTGTGTCCCCAAGATACATTTTCTTCTCAGCTGTAAATGAGTACGTGGATAGGTAGTGAATGCTAGCTGTGAGCGCCGAAATGGCAGCACTGGCTGTAAGTTCCCTACGCAAGGGTGTTAAAGCTTAAACAAAACTGAAATAATGCCACCATGTTTATGAAAACGGCTATTTTCTTGTGCAAATCACCAAATACAGATATAATACACATCTTGTTCAGGTACCTGGTGGTTGTAGACCAGTCTATAATGCATTACGCAGTTATCGTTTCTTCAGAGGGGTTAAGTTACTTCAACTATTTATAATTCTCCCACATGTCCTTAAATGACCTGAGCTGTTAATGGGACGTTAAACAAACGAAAACCCAACCAAACATTTATAGGCAATGAAGGACACATACTTGAATCTTTATAACTAGTAAATACTCTGCTGATAGTGATTATAACCAAATCGACTGTGCATGTAAATTATTAAATGATGCTCATGGATCCTGAATTAATAGAACTTTGTTATATATATTGCATAAAATAAGTATTTCCAGTTAGAAATTTCCTACAAAAGTCGCCGGAACGGGGTTGTGGCGGTGTCCTCTGATATTATAGTAATATATAGTACCTACATACTATTGACAGTAACT